>RPFO01000348.1:1310300-1522800 GCA_009746045.1 Mesostigma viride
CCCACCCACCCACCCACCCACCCACCCACCCACCCACCCACCCACCCACCCACCCATCCATCCATCCATCCATCCATCCATCCATCCATCCATCCATCCATCCATCCATCCATCCATCCATCCATCCATCCATCCATCCATCCATCCATCCATCCATCCATCCATCCATCCGCCCATCCATGCCCCGGCCTGGCCTTCCACCCAACACAGTTCCTGGTGCAAGTAAAGGGGCCCACCCTGACTACTGATGGCGGCGACCTGAATGCCCACCTGAACCACATTCCCTTGTTTAAACGGCTGGAGCAGGCAAGTAATGGTGACAGGCTTGTTGATAGGCTTATTGATATGCTTGTGGACAGGCTTGTTGAGAGGCTCGTTGATAGGCTCACCATATTTCACGCGTGACGCGTAAGGTGTTGAATTCGAATTCGAAATCAAAGTAGCCAAACCAGCAATATAATTTGATCTAATGTTAGGTGCCGAGAAGGGCCCATGGTGGCATGTCTACCCGGGGCATGTGACGCCCCAGGGTACCAGCTGGCGATGATACCCGCCGATGGCTCCTCGATCTGCCCTGGGCCCCCCACCTGTGTAAACCCGAACCAGTAGCCAGGCGTCCTTGGACACTAAACAAGTCGTCAAGTCCCGGACGTGGCTCTGTCGGTACTCTCCTTCTCCTTCTCCCCTCCCTAAACCACCCCACTTGCTCAGACTCTCACCACGCCCCACTCACCCCACCCCACTCGCCACACCCCACTCACTCCAGCCCACCCACCTGCCTACCTTCCCTATCAGTCTCGTTCTCCCTCCCCACCCCCCACCCCCTTCCTCCGCAATGCGCACTAGTATCGACGCCGGCCAGCCAGCCTTGCAACCAGCCTTTGTCACTACAAGTGCGCGGACTATAGCCCAATCCCAGACTCACGGCGTAGCCATCGCCGGGTTCCCTCATGAGTGTGTTTCTGCTTCCTCCTCCCAACTTCCTTGAGTGTGTTTTCTGCTTCCTCCTCTCAACTTCCTTTAGCAGCCGATGCTTCTTCAACAGCAGCCTTAATGGGCAGGGCCCCACGGTTTACCCACCCCCAGGGACCAGCGTCAGCGTAGATGGGTCCCGCATCCACTTTGTTCGGGGTGGCCCGTCACGATTGTTGGGGTGGCGTGTGTTCCCAGGTTCGGGTGATAGGTGTCTGTTGATGCCACACCGATTACGATTGGAATTCAATGACTGGAACTCAATATAGTGCCTTGCGAGCCTTTAGCTAACCGCATCATGTGTCAAACGGTAGCGCGGCGGCAGGCCCTAGGTGCCAAAATCAATAGCTTTGCCTGCACACCATCGCTTCAACTGTATATATTTGTTTGTCACTCCAGCCATTGGGGGGGGGGCTCTGTACAGGAAGTTATCATAGGGGCTATCTCCTGCCTCTCTATGCCCTGTTGGGATGAGAGGGGTACCAAGTCCTATGCGTTGCAAGAGGGCCTACCTCTTGACCACCGAGGTAAACCTCTCTGGCTTAGGGATGGTCGGTACCGTGGAAACCCAAGCGCCGGAGGAGCGGTTGCCTTCCAAAACTATACATCAAATGATAACCTGGTCAAGGAAAAAGGTAGCATTCTCTACTCTCTAGTCACAGAGCCAGTGAGTCGGTCAGCTAGTCCATGCGTGATGATGCTGAGCCCCCGCTACGACCTGTTGTGTGCCATTGCTTGCACATCCTCTGCCACCGCTTGGATCGTTCCCACCTTATGCTTCCATCCTGCCGGCTCCTCATGCTCACTCCGCCTGTTGCATGCTGCCCTTGTTTCTGCTGTTACAATCTTACTGTTGCATGCTCCCCTTATGTCTCCTGTGTGTGTCCATCCTGTCTGCCACGTGGTCCGTCCTCCCCGCTCCTGGCTCCCATTCTCCTCATTCTTGTGCTCCCTGCCCCGTGCTCCCATTCTTTGTGCCACTTGGCTCCATTCGCGCTGGCCACATGGCATGGGTGGTGGTGGTGGCGGTGGTCGTCGTCGTCGTCGTCGTCGTCGTCGTCGTCGTCGTCGTCGTCGTCGTCGTCGTCGTCGTCGTCGTCGTCGTCGTCGTCGTCGTCGTCGTCGTCGTCGTCGTCGTCGTCGTCGTCGTCGTCGTCGTCGTCGTCGTCGTCGTCGTCGTCGTCGTCGTCGTCGTCGTCGTCGTCGTCGTCGTCGTCGTCGTCGTCGTCGCCGCCGCCGCCGCCGCCGCCGTCGGCGTCGGCGTCCTCGTCCTGGTCGTCGTTTTTCTTCTCCGACCGCTAGCAGAAGTTCCGTGCGGAGATTGTGCGCAAGATGGCGGTGGAGCAGATGCAGGCCGGCACGCCCATCCTGTACGCGGTACGCCAACTGAAACACATCTAGATCAGGGAATCAGAGGAGCATGCCATGTACACACCTCCTACAAAGGACGCGGTGCGCAGAATGAAAGTGAAAATGATGATGAAGTGAGTCTCAAACTATTATCATCCTGTACGTGGTACGCAGGGTAATCACAGCACTTGCAAGTAAATAGCGTGAAATGCCCGCCCTGTCCACAGTACGCACGGGAAAACGAAACAATAAGTAGCTATTCAACTGATTATCCGATAATTAGCTATTCAACAGATGTATCGTGGTACACCCCCCTTTCCTCCCCCACCAAACAGAAGGACATAAAATATCTAGGCATGGATATTGCTGATCGCTTGCCTTCTGGCCCTTTCTATCCGGCTCTGCGTACTATCACGAACACAGTGTTGAGGCATATTGCGCGTACACCCAGATGACCCACATGGTTTCCTGGGGGCATGCATTGTTGGGACTCGGGAGAACATGGGTGGTGTTGTCACCCATGGCATGTGTTGCCAGGGAAGGCTGTGTGCACAGAGGAGACATGTTCCTTGACGCTGTCATGACAGGTGTGCCGGCATGCATGCCGTAGGAAAATGGAATCCAAGTAGTAAAGCAAATAGTAAACTGGAATCCAAGTAGTAAAGCAACTAGTGAACTGGAATCCAAGTAGTAAAGCAACTAGTGAACTGGAATCCAAGTAGTAAAGCAACTAGTGAACTGGAATCCAAGTAGTAAAGCATATAGTTAACTGGAATCCGTGTAGTACAGCAATTAGTGAACTGGAATCTAAGCAGCACAGCAAACAGTAACCTGGAATCCAATCAGTAAAGCAAATACCAAACTGGAATCCAATCAGTAAGGCAATGGCAAGGGGTGCAAGCAAGCATGTCCACCTTGTGGTCATTTCTTTCCTATGTATAGATCAGCCACATTCTTTGTTTTAAACATGGCAACAGCGTTAAAAGGCAATGCTAGTCTGAAGTATGGTACCTTTTAACCACTTAACTCTAGAGATGAATTGGTGACCCGGCATGCCAGGATTTTGAGAACCCAGGGCTGACTGTCCATATGTTGAATTCGTAGGCGCAGGTCATGCCCTCACCCGTGTTTGTAGTTCGCGGATGCAATTCTCAGGATGCTTTGCGGGCACGAACAGGGTGGTGTCAACCCCTCCTCTTGCCTGCTTTTTGTCGTGCCTTCAATAAGTGTTCTGTTGCCTGGAGGCGTTCTTATGTCGTTTGCTGCCATGCCCTTACTGTTTTGCTGGGTTTGATCATGGGCTATGGGGTGGGTGGGTCACTCCGCGACCAGGATGTCAAAGTGCCCAAGGCATACCTGCTGCTGTCCGGCACCGCGATGGCTCAAACCCCCGGTGTGCTTGCCAAGCAGAAGATCGAAGTGGGCTCCGCGTTTGGGCACAATGTGAGCCGTCTGTTTGTTTGGGTACACAGGAAGTGGGCTCCGCGTTTGGGCACAATGGGAGTGGCGGTTGGCCATGTTGCGAGTAGTCTGTTTGGGCACAATTGGAGTGGTGGTTGGCCATGTTGCGAGTAGTCTGTTTGGGCACAATGGGAGTGGTGGTTGGCCATGTTGTGAGTAGTTTGTTTGGGCACAGCGGGAGTGGCGGTGGGCCATGTTGTGAGTAGTTTGTTTGGGCACAGCGGGAGTGGTGGTTGGCCATGTTGTGAGTAGATTGTTTGAGCACAGCGGGAGTGGTGGTTGGCCATGTCGTGAGTAGTTTGTTTGGGCACAGCGGGAGTGGCGGTTGGCCATGTTGTGAGTTGTTTGTTTGGGCATAACGGGAGTGGTGGTTGGCCATGTTGTGAGTAGTTTGTTTGGGCACAGCGGGAGTGACGGTTGGCCATGTCGTGAGTTGTTTGTTTGGGCACAGCGGGAGTGGCGGTTGGCCATGTTGTGAGTAGTCTGTTTGGGCACAATGGGAGTGGCGGTTGGCCATGTCGTGAGTAGTTTGTTTGGGCACAATGGGAGTGGCGGTTGGCCATGTTGTGAGTAGTTTGTTTGGGCACAATGGGAGTGGCGGTTGGCCACGTTGTGAGTAGTTTGTTGGGGCACAGCGGGAGTGGCGGTTGGCCATGGTGTGAGTAGTTTGTTTGGGCACAACGGGAGTGGCGGTTGGCCATGTTGTGAGTAGTTTGTTTGGGCACAATGGGAGTGGCGGTTGGCCATGTTGTGAGTAGTTTGTTTGGGCACAACGGGAGTGGCGGTTGGCCATGTTGTGAGTAGTTTGTTTGGGCACAACGGGAGTGGCGGTTGGCCATGTTGTGAGTAGTTTGTTTGGGCACAATGGGAGTGGCGGTTGGCCATGTTGTGAGTAGTTTGTTTGGGCACAATGGGAGTGGCGGTTGGCCATGTTGTGAGTAGTTTGTTTGGGCACAACGGGAGTGGCGGTTGGCCATGTTGTGAGTAGTTTGTTTGGGCACAACGGGAGTGGCGGTTGGCCATGTTGTGAGTAGTTTGTTTGGGCACAATGGGAGTGGCGGTTGGCCATGTTGTGAGTAGTTTGTTTGGGCACCACGGAAGTGGCGGTGGAACACAATGCAAGTGGCATATTCTGGCACTATTGGAGTAGCATTTTTCCTTAACTGGAATATTGTTTGGGCGCCATGTTTGTAGTTGGTTCGGGCTCCATGTGATTGTGTTTTTCGCCACAACGGTCATGGTGTTGGGGTGCAACACGAATGTTTGGCCACCATCAAAAAGCTGGTTGGCCACCAGGGGAGTTGTGTGTCTGGATACAGTGAGAGTAGGGATTTGGGGCTGGTCACAAACTGTGTGGTGTTTTGGACACAACGGGAGCAGTGTTTGGTTACAATGGAAGTGGCACATGAAGCACCAGGTGAGTAGCCGTGTTATGTTCTATCTGGAGTAGCGTTTAGCCACGAGCTTGATGGATGTGGCGGGGCACGAAGTGAGGGGCACGTCGGCCACAATGTCGAGTCGTGTGTTTGCCCACCATGGGATGACTTGTCACCAGCATGCCTTAGCGCAGCATGTCCCATCTTCATTGCAAGCACAAAACAGTATAACAGCTCTTCTCCGTGTATGTTGGCTGCCGCCTCACCATCGTCACACATGACGCATCACCTCGCCATCATGCCCCACCCAACAGGAGGCGGTGCTTACGTTTGCCCCCGGCACAGTGGTAATGTGTGCGGTACGTACACACGTGGGCCACTTTATTCATGAGGAGGAAGCATATCTACCGGGGAGGGGGGGGGAGGAAGGCTGAAGAGGGGAAAGGGGGGCAGGTAGGGGCCAGCACAGCGTTCATTGCATGCCTATGTCTGACATCAGCTGACGTTTAGGGACCCTTCCCACTTTGTCCCATCATTTTCTATTGTGTGAGTATTATCTCACTTCTGATTATATCTGGTACGGTGCTACTCCCACATCGTCCAGAACTGCATGCACTATCATGTACTCTGGCTGTCATCCTTTTCTTTCGCTCATGATAGCTATACTTCACAGCGCTGTGCTGATCGCGCTCTGGCTTTCGTGCTTCCCTTTCACGCTCTGTGGTCACCCCGCCCTTTCATCTGCTGGCGATTTCCCATGCAGTGCGGCATGCTAGCGTATGCGGTGCCAAATGCTAGCCCATGTGTCTTCAGTGTAACGAAATTTGTCCAGATGCTGCCCATCACTTCATGCTCGTCCAACATCGTCACCATCCACCCCCCTTCCCCCTTGCAAAACCATAGCCTGTGATTCCAGTCCCACCATACCACCACCTCACCATACTCTTAAAACATTGTTGAATCCTTCCCCTCCAAATGAGGGACGGCTAGCAAAGCCTATGGGGGCAGCTTTTTTTTTTTTTTCTTTTGTTTTTTTCATCTGCCCGTTGCCCCTTACCTCATCCCACTACACCCGTGCACCCACCGTCTCGTCTCACGCCCTTGCCACCAACCACTTTTCACCACGGCCTTCCTTCGGTATTGTATTCCATCCTTCTGCACTAAATCCCATCTTTGGTATCACATTCAATCCTTCTGTACTATATCCCATCCTTCTGCACTATATCTCATTCTTCTGTACTATATCCCATTCTTCTGTACTATATCCCATCCTTCTGTACTATATCCCATCCTTCTGCACTATATCCCATTCCTCTGTACTATATCCCATTCTTCTGCACTATATCCCATCCTTCTGCACTATATCCCATCCTGCGGCACTACATCCCATTCTTCTGTACTATATCCCATTCTTCTGTACTATATCCCATCCTTCTGCACTATATCCCATCCTGCGGCACTACATCCCATCCTGTCATACCACATCTACCCTTCGGTATCAAAGTCGATGTTTTCTAGCAGTATTCGCTTCATTCCATTGCGGGCCCAATTCCACGAACTTATCATTTCCACTGTGTACTTATCTATCATGAACGTATGCCCAGACCGACGTTGTGCTGGCGACGGTGCATGAGGAGGTGCTGGTGCCCGTGCTGCGGCGCTCCGCATGTGAGACGGCGCTCCAGGCCGTGCCGGTGCTCGCCGCGCTGCCATCTGGCGTCCACTTGGAGATCTACAACTGCATGGCCTACAAGGTAGGTGCAAACCATTGCTTCTGTGCTCGTGAACCACTACTCCTGTGCCTGTCCACTACTTGCACATTTTTCTCCCACTCCTGGGGCGCTCGTCTCCCCGGTGCGGATCGTGATGTCGCACGTCCCCTACTGCTTGTGCCCGGCACACGTGTCAAGCCCCTACTGCGCTCATCTCCCTCACCGACTCATCCGCCATGCGTGGCCACTTGCGGAGTCACCCGCATCGTGGGTGGTCCCATCCTTGGCACCTGGCCCGGGCTTTCTGTCGTGCTTGTCCCTTGCTTGTCACTGTGGCGGGCTCTACATCATCCCGTCTTACCCATCCCATCGCACCCCTCTCGCCCGTAGGGGGTATGGTGAGGTCTACCCATCACTCCTCTCATTTTTTTTTCCTCGTTTGGCGCACCCAGTATTTTCGTAACTTGCGTTCGGGCCACCCTATGCCGTGATCACTTGTGTGCGGGTCACCCCTCATTCCTCGTCCTAAATGTGCGGGCCGCCCCAGCCACTCAAGGCGCGCGAGGTGTTCACGGCCCCTGGCCACGTCCTCGACAAGCTCTTTGTGCTCGTCTCGGGCATGACGCACGTGGAGGTGAGTGCAGATACGTCCGGCATTGGGTTCGCAATGAACTGCAATAAAGCGGTGAAGTAGTTGCGTTCGGAAGCTATCAGTGAACTGATCGAGCTCGTCTCGGGCGCTGCCAATGTGGAAGTGAGCGCACGGATTGTGTTGGATTCCAACTGTTCTATCAAGTGGCTGCGTTGCGAAGCTTAGGTAATTAGATATATGTATGTATGGATTTAGATAGGCTGTATATGCTCGAGTACGCGCACCTGGTGAGCGCTCTGGCTTTGCAGAGCGACGAGGGGTTTGGACGTCATGACATGCGGTTGATGCTGGTGGGCACACGTAGAGGTGAGGCCGCGATGAACGATGGGTGCTGGGCTTGATCATCGGTTGATGCTCTTCTACGTGCGTGTACAGGTGAGTGGGCGTCATGCGGCAGGCAGGCAGGCAGCAAGGGAGGGAGGGAGGGAGGGAGGGAGGGAGGGAGGGAGGGAGGGAGGGAGGGAGGGAGGGAGGGAGGGAGGGAGGGAGGGAGGGAGGGAGGGAGGGAGGGAGGGAGGGAGGGAGGGAGAGCAATCATGGTTGTGGTGTTTCCCATGGCCAAGCAATTTTTCGATACTGTCAAGGAAACTCACGAACATTTCTGCTCCTGCTGGGTGTGTCTTCGTATCACCTCATGGAAGCTCCCCCTGGCTGGCTGTCATGCTCGCTTCTGCACCTGCCTGTGTGATTGCTGCCTTCACGCCAGCTGCAAGAAATTGCTCAAAGCCGGCGGCAGTCGCTGTTGGAAAATCCCGAGTCGACCGAAGACAATCCAGAGAGGGTGCGTACGTAATATTTGTTGTGCCCCGGTTCACTGTAGTCCGTGTTTGTTTGATGATGTGCCAGTAAGAGTACCTCGTTGTCTTTTTGGTTTACAGTGTCCCAGGTATTGGTATGCTGTGTCCCAGGGACAGGCAACAGGTGCCCAGGCATGGATTGAAATGCGTGCTAGTTTCCGTTTGTCAGCTAATTATGTGTCTGCCAAGGGCTCGTGGATTTCATACCCTGGACGTGTGCCTTGGTTGGGAGCTCGTGGAGCGCTCTATAGTGCGTGGGAGCCGCGTTCAGTATGTGGGATGGTGGCCACACGTGGACTGGGAACCTCCCATAAAGGGGCCTTTTCCCTGTAGCAGGATGGCCGAGACATGCTAGGAGCTGGGTAATGCTGGCGGCACTAGAATGGCAGGAACACAATCGGCCCATACGGCCGCATATGGGTACGTTAAGTAAAGCTTCACGTGAATAGCCTCGTTGGGTAGGTCTGGATCTACGAAATCCGGCCAGGGTACTCTACCCCGTTAGGAGGTGTGACCCTCTCGACCCCTAGGTGCCTGGACATGTGTGTTTGTCACTGTCTTTGTAATCTTACTTTGTGTAGTTGTACCTAGTCTGCAGGCAAACCCATGGATTGGGTAGAGTAAACAAGTATAGGCCGTATGGGTGAACCTGATAGGCTCATGGTGCTCCCCTGCAGCATCTGCACTCTGTTTTCCTTGCCACAGGCACACGGCGATCTTGATTACATTAGACAAGTGAGGATGCGTGTTGCCACCCAACAAGTTGCTGCTAGTAGACCAAGCTCGCACAATACAAACACTCCGTTCAACTTTGTGTTGTTTGGATTGAAGGATGTATGAATGTTGGACGCAACGTTCTAGAGACGGCTGCTGTTTGAATCGACCTGTTGTCTACCTACATTCTCCCACCCAGGCCTTCATGCTGACCGCGGGGCAACACTTCAACTCTGACGGGTTCGCCAAGGATCAAGCCATCAAGGCCGTGTTCTTCGCAAAGGTGGGTGAAACGGTTGTGTTTGGTGGTGATGTTAAGGGCTTTCTGGGTAGACCAGCGTTGGTAGACCAGCGTCTACCGTGGGGAAAGCTAGCCATGGTGCGCATGCATGTATCAATGAGACAACACTGCACATGCAATCATATTCATGTCGGGAGTATTGGTCTGTGTGGGGTCGAGGGCGCGAGGGCTTCTGGAATGCTCTGTCGGAGATGAGTATCTCATGCATTCACCCGAAGAGGAAGCCAGCACAGTAGCAGGGTCCTTCAACGCCCGCTGCAGGGATGTATGGGTGCCAGCAGACGCATTCATCGATGATCGACCCTTTGCATGGTGCCACTGGCAGCAGTGTAAGTGGTGTGTGTGTGTGTGTGTGTGTGTGTGTGTGTGTGTGTGTGTGTGTGTGTGTGAGAGAGAGAGAGAGAGAGAGAGAGAGAGAGAGAGAGAGAGAGAGAGAGAGAGAGAGATTGCAGGGGGTGGATGATATAGCTGGCATAGGGGGAAAGGGAGAAGTCTTATCTGCCTGCACAGGTCAGACGCAGTCTTTTTGCATACACAGTCTCTGTGTGTCTCTGTGTGTACATTACTATATAAATTCTAATATATTTTTCTCTCTCTGTCCCCCCCCCCTTCCTCTCTCCCCCACCCCCCCCATGCAACCGCAACTTTTCCTGGCAACATGCCCCATCCTTACGTTTCCTGACACATGCCCCGTCTGACAGGCCGCAACGTGAAGTATCTCCTTTTGCTTGCAGCCCCCATGCCCCCATTACCGCTTAATACATCGCCCCCGTCGTTGGTTGGCGCGATTGCCCCGGTCATCAGTTGGCACCCACCCACCCGCCCGCCCGCCCGCCCGCCCACCCGCCCGCCCGCCCGCCCGCCTGCCCGCCCGCCCACCCACCCAACCACCCAACCACCCAATCCACACACACACACACATGCACACATGCACACATGCTCATCGCTCTACGTGTGGCCCCCATGTCCCCCATCCCTGCTCGATGCATGACTCCCCACCGCAGGAGGCGTGTGAGCTGGTCTGGCTCGAGTACCGCTACTTCTCGCGCATCATGGAGAGCCTCGCGGCGACGCGAGGCACGGTGGCAGCCGACGGCACGGGGGCACCGGGGGAGAAGGAAGGGGGGGCACGCTCGGTGGGTGGCTGCAAGATGCATACGAGTTGCTGTGTACTAGTGGGGTATGTTGTGGTTGTTGTGGGGGATATTGTAGTCACGACTCCCTACCAAGAGAACCAGGAGAAAACCGACCCTTCTGCAACAACAGCGACCTTCCATGCTCCTAGTGCACAGGGTAACTGCTAGCGACTGGGTAATTGATATCTGAGTAATGGCTAGAATCGTGGGAGCCACCCGCAAAAGGGATGCGTCTGCCAAGATTTGCCTGTCGGGGCCAGCTCGGGAGGACGAATGACGTCTGCACATGAGCAGGATGTTCGCATTTGATGGCCCAACTTCTTGGCCCACACAGTCCCTGGTGGCAGGCGTCCGCACGTTGGGCAATCGCCTGAGCGTTCAACATCATGTCATTTTTTGAGCTACCCCAGTCACATCCAGGCAGCCCTAAACCCCATATCCCCCCCCCCCCCCCCCCCCCGATATTTATGAGTTATCTTGCTTTTGTAGGTGAGCCAACAAGCGCTGCGCTCTTCACTAATTTGATCTCTTCCGATGTCATGGCTCGTTCTTCTACAACTTGGCAGGGATGGTCTGGAGTGCATACGGCTATTCTCTTGTTTCAAAAATACATACTAGTATTCTACTATATCGTAATGTATAGTATACTACATATTAGTATTCTACTATATCGTTATCATGAAATGTGTTCACTGCTGTACCTGCGCAAGTGTCGCCTTCGCTCCTCCCCCCTTTGAGCGCGTGGGACGATACGGCATACACTGCTCTAATCCGGAAGGGTGGGCCGCACCATGTTCTATTCTGCATCCTACCAGGTGCTGTCGGCGCTGGCCATCCGGCCCCACCACCGAACGGACGAAGATCTGTTTGTAAGTGGGGGCTCGAGCTTGTTGGCCTCACTTCACTCGTGTGCCGGCCATGCAGGCTTGTGAGTTCAAGCACTTTGCTCCGGATATCTGTGGTCCAGTCATCCAGCAAGCTATAGCCCGTGTTCTTGTAATGTATTTACAACACATTTACCTGCAGCCAGTCCTTCTGGTGCTTTCTGGTGCTTTCTGGTGTGGCTCACGGCATGCTTTTGGAAATATGATGCTGGTCATGTTTGTGACACTTCATCGCTGTGTACTACCTTCACAGTACTACCTTCACAGTACTACACAGTACTACCTTCACAGTACTACCTTCACAGTACTACCTTCATCCCTGTGTAGCGTGATGTTTGTATTACCTGGTATATTACCTTTTTGAAAATGAATCAATGCAGCTTTTTCAGTATTCTGCAGTAATTACCCTTGATTATGTCCACAACACTACACTCGTGTGTTTTGCTTGGGCTCCTTTCGCACCCGTTAAGGATGTTTCTGAATGTGACGCTCGTCAAGTTGGATCTTAATTCCCGCACACTTGCCTCTTGCGTGCATCTCTGTCCCCCTCCGCCTCACAGATACTCAACCAAATGTGCTCTACCACAGTGCTCAAATCCCTAAAGCCCTCGCACCGGTAAGCCTCCCATGCCTTTGCGTTCGTGTGTTTTGACTCCTGACCTGGTGATGGACTTGCGTAAGTTGTTGGTGCAGATGTCAGTAGCGGTCTCTGGAGATGAAATGAAATCCAATTAAAAGCGGTACCGGTCTGTGGAAATGAAGGGTCACGACAACAGTTGCTTCTCTTGCATTGTTGTGCATGAAAATGCCATCCTGGCAGCGTCCAGCACTAACCCTTGCGTGATATTTTGGTTTGCTCAAGTAACATGGATAAGAGCACTGTACGGGTACTGCTATAGCATTGTGCTTTTTGTCCCTGGGAACTCTGGTTTGATTACATGCCCCGGCTTGTTTGCGTGCTTGTTTGGATGGTTGTTTGGATGCGTGTTGTGTGCTTGTTCTCAGGCTGGAGATTTGCCGGCTGCTGGAACTGCGCATCGTCAAGGCGGGCCAGGTAGATAATGATTCAACACTTGGTTTGGTCTTGGTCACTAGCGATGTCTGTAGACATGTGCACCCAACATGGGCCAGCCAGGTAGATGAAGGTGACGATTTCTTGCCTTGGCCACGACGTCTGTTTGTACCATTCAATGGCCAGCCAGGCACGGAAGTGTTTCACAATTGGTTCTCATGAACCCAGACCTTTAACCTATGGCTCCGATGACCATGTCAAATCGCATGCATGGGGGCTCACCGGCTGCCCTCCATGCCTGCCCCGTGTCCTTCTTGTTTTGGTGAGTGCACTTGCACGCCTTGTTTGCCTCCATGGGGTCTCCCACGGGTTGCACTGATCTGGGGAAAGCTGGGCAGGGTGGGAGGGTGTCCATAGATGCACGCACGTGTATATTATGAAAATTGCTCGCATGGGATCTGCTGGGTGTTCCTCACGCAGCCTTAGATTGCAGGGTTGCCTTTTGACCGTGGATCAACAACGAGAAGTGCCCATGCAACTCGAGACAGCTAAGTAAGGCAATGCACGTTTGTTCGCACGCTGTAGTCATGGTAGTGATCTGCTCGTATGTCCATCTTCATTCACTGTAGTCATGGTAGTGATCTGCTCGTATGTTCATCTTCATTCACTGTAGTCATGGTAGTGATCTGCTCGTATGTCCATCTTCATTCACTGTAGTCATGGTAGTGATCTGCTCGTATGTCCATCTTCATTCACTGTAGTCACGGTAGTGATCTGCTCGTATGTTCATCTTCATTCACTGTAGTCATGGTAGTGATCTGCTCGTATGTTCATCTTCATTCACTGTAGTCATGGTAGTGATCTGCTCGTATGTCCATCTTCATTCACTGTAGTCATGGTAGTGATCTGCTCGTATGTCCATCTTCATTCACTGTAGTCACGGTAGTGATCTGCTCGTATGTCCATCTTCATTCACTGTAGTCACGGTAGTGATCTGCTCGTATGTCCATCTTCATTCACTGTAGTCATGGTAGTGATCTGCTCATAGGTCCATCTTCATTCACTGTAGTCACGGTAGTGATCTGCTCGTATGTTCATCTTCATTCACTGTAGTCACGGTAGTGATCTGCTCGTATGTTCATCTTCATTTGGTATCGCAGCACTTGCCCTAAACCCCTATGCGCCCCCCACCCCCCCACCCCCTCCACCCCCTCCACCCCCCCAATCACCTGCCCCATCCGCTTATTCCTTCCATCACCCAACTACCTGTGGACACAGGCTGTGTTCCGCCAAGGAGATGTAGGCGACCGCATGTACATCATTCTGTCAGGACACGTGTCGGTCATCCAGGATGGGCAGGTCATCACCCACCTGGGCCCGGGCGACCAGTTTGGTGAAGTCGCACTTATGAAGGTAGGGACAATAGATTCATTGTATGCGATGCTGTTAATAAAGGTAGGGGCTAGGGGGTTTCTGAGGATGCTCATCAAGGCAGCGCTCATCGCGGTAGGGACAAATGGTTCATGACGTTTGATGCTGTTCCGGGACGTACGATAGAAGCAGTTTTGCGGCATTTTGGCTACCTGTGTTGGGTGTAAATGCTTATACTTGCTTGCCCCGTTGGCATGGCATCGCACGGCATGCACCCCGTACCGTTCCCATATCTGCCAAGTGCCATGAAGTAGAGCGCCCATGAGCGACCATGACCGGCTCTTGGACTGTAACCCCCGCTTCCAGCTATAACTGCACCACGGCTCAAGTCTTGGCTTTTCCATGGTTTGTTGCAAGCCACACACAATAACCGACTCGATGGTATGCATATGGTATGTGTATTTGATGTATGCGCGCTCACTGTAATCTGCGCGCGCTGATCCTTGATGCCTGCGTGTTCATCGGGTGGCTTGTGATTCTGATGCACGGCTGCAGTCCATCCCACGTACCGCCACCATCACCTGCATGGATGAGGACTGCCACTTCGCGACGCTGGACCGGAAGAGGTGAGAACAAGCTGTGGTGCGCAACGCTGTGGCAGTTGTCTGTTGACAATACAATAGCAGCATTGTACAAGGGCACTGTGGGACTGCCACTTTGCGGCACAGGCCACAAGAGGTGAGACTCTTTGACAGGAGAGGCGGCGATGCGCAGTATATTGCAACACAAGTGTACAGCAGCATTACACCGGTGAGCATCAGGGTATAGAGAAGCAGCACCCTACAGCAGCATTGTGCAGGTAAGCAGCATCATACAGCCCGGCATTTCCCCGGATAGTTGGAGTGCTGGGCGTGCATAAGGTAGTTAGACACGGGTGGAGTTTACCTCCGCCTTCGTTCATGGCACGAGCCAGCCAAGCAGAGGATAGAGGCTGGCACGCCATTCTGGCGAGGTGGCAGGTTGTAAGCGTCTCGCATGGAGTACCGGCACGGTTCCTCCCCTGGCCGGTGCTACCAGATGCTATGTACGAGCAATGACGGAGCGACTGGTTTACCGCCGTGAGGCCTCGCCCAGGGGGCCCATGTTCGGGCAAGGTGCCCTTTTTTCATTCCTGCTTTCTCCTTGCATATGCCCCGCTTGTTATCTTGCAACCTGTGTTCTGGCCACCTGGCCTGTTGTACGGAGTGCCCATGCCGTGCCGTACATGAGGAGGCTTCTGACCTCTTGTTAGCACGACTAGTTTATTATTGAATGCCAGGTCATAGTAGAGTAGTATAATAATTAACCTGCTGGCATCCCAATATCCCATGCGGTGCCCGCTGTACCTTTACAAACCGCTACCACACGTCACCACAGCTACAACAACACGCTGCGCTCCACCCATCTGTGCAACATCGCGGCGGTCAGCCAATTCCTGCAGGTACGAGGACCTTGTCTACAAACGCTTGTCTGTGAAGGATTGTCGTTTAAGGCTTGCCTGCAAATGTTTGCCCAGCAGTGCTTCGCCTGCCTGGAAACGCTTGGCTGTCGATGTTGTTCAGTATATGCTTGTTTTAAAATGGCACGCCTGGAAATGCTCACAAATGAAGGATGCCATTAAATGCCTGCCTACAAGTGCTGCCTACGACGGTATACGACGGTAGGCTCTTGATGTACCATACTAAATATGTGCTTGCCTGTAGTTAATGAGTCTGCCCGCAAAACCTGCTGCTTTTCGCCTCTCAAAAGGGTTCTTAGTACTGTTCTCGGATAGTTTTTTCTACAGGGCCATTGCGGTTATGTGGCCGTTTCGCAGACCCATCATCGGGGAAGTCAGCATATGTGTCTTTGGTTTTGTCATCACCTGCACTTCAAATAATTTATGATAGTCGTGATAATAACTTAGTAGTATAATTGCCTTGTGCATCAGAAGAACCTGTGCACGTACCCAAGGAGAGGGTCGTCCATTCCTAGCTCATGCGTGCATCGGCTGTCTTTTGAAGGCGCAGATCAGTCAGCAAGATACTTTCATCTGATACCACGGCTGCCAAGGCATAGCAGCAACGGAATCGGTGTTTGGCACTGCTTATCACGACAGCAAAACCTGGCCACACTAAGTTCTTTCACGCACACATGCACACCTTAGCTCGTGCACACGTGCACACAGCCTCCCTTCAACAGCTTGTTGTGTAAACAGTTGAATCTATGCACGAATCTATGCACCCTTGCCTGACAGTTTTACATATTCCTCACTTCTGGACCCTTCCTTTTATGCCCCTGTCTAACCGCCACCACCACCGCCACCACCACCACCAACCACCACGACACCCCCTCAGCGCACGGCGCTGCTCAACCCGCTCCCCTCGACCGACGTGCTCAACGTCTCCCAGTTTGTGCGCGTGGAGGAGTACGCCAAGGACACTGGTGCGAGGCATGCGAGAGGGGTAGATGGGCATAAGGGGTAGATGAGCGTGAGGGGTAGATGGATGCACACAGGAGGGGTAGATGGGAGCAGGAGGGGTAGATGGATGCACGCATGAGGTGCGGAGGCCAGTGAGGTAGATGGGCAGTAGGGTAGATGATTAGAGGGTGGATGGTCAGGGGACGGATGGGCGCGGGGGCGCAGGGCAATGTGCAGAAGGGTAGAGGGCCAGAGGGCAAGAGCCAGCGGTGCAATGGGCAGTGTGTATTTTTGACATTGTTCTAGATTGTTGTTACTTGCATACTGCACAGGACAGATAGACCAGTGAGTGAAGCTGGTATGGGATAGCATCCAGCGCGCTTGTGTCTGCCTATCACATCAGCTTATCGGGCCAGGCCATCTTCGTGCTAGGCCATTCTAGACAGCCAGACTCTGACCACCCTTAAAGAGGTTGCCTTGCAACGCAGTAGTTAATTAATGATAATACTCCCATGCGTGACAGTTCTTGGCACAGCTGCCACCCACCATGGCCGCTCAGGTCCACTTGCCTTTCATGGACGTGATGCCTGCATGCGTCACCCGCGCCATGTCCAATCATGGACATGCTGAGTCATGGAATAAACCGGGAGCATCTTCGTGGAGCCAACAGGGACCCAATTCATTTTTTATTCACCAGCTTGTCAACGAAGCGTGTGCCAGTAACTGACGAATCCGACCCCTCAAGGCGGACGTTGCCTGCACGCAGCGAACCGACTCATCAGCGCGCTTTGCAATGATGGCTTCGTCCTCTGTGTCACTTGCTAACGGGTCTTCGGCTGGCTTTCTCACATCTGCCCTCCCCCCCCCCCCCCCCCCTCAACCCCTCACCTTGTAAACTGCCTTGCATCGGTGGCCCTCCATCCTCGCTCTTGACCCGCCCCCAGTGGTCGTCACGCAAAACTGCCTCTCCCCCGCCGTCTACTTCATCATGGCCGGGTCATGCAAGGTAGAGCACCTCCCCTCACAAACACACACGGTTCCCTTGATGGCTTGGTGGCACACATATGAGATTGGGCGTGGCCGGGTTGGTCACGCAAGGTGGAGTACCCCCCTGTGCAACACACAATGGGATTGGGGCTGCTGAAATTGGGCATCCAGAATCGTTATTCTTATGGTATAACAGTTTTTTGCAGGTACCCCTAGGGCGCCACAGGTTTGTCTGTCACCACACTTGTCATCACGACCTTGACCATGCACGCTCATCCTATGGTCATCCCGTTGGTCAGACCTATTTGCGACCCCACTGTTTTTTGTAAAAGCACTTTGTCATCCTGTTTGTGGCTGCGCTATTGTTTGTTGACCCGTTTGTCATCACAACCTGTCAGCACGATCGCGCACTGGCTTGATACCATCATGCTTGGCTTGACCCTGCGTGACACTGTACGCGGCAGGTGGTCAAGTCCATCCAGCTCAAGGAGGACGCGCACCCGATCAAGGCCAACATCGCCGTGCTGGTGGAGAACGACTTCTTCGGAGAAATGTGAGTGTGGCCGTGACTTTGCAGTGTGTAGTGGAGAGATGTGAGTGGCCACCGTACACTCGAATGACACTTGCCCAAGCTGTCCACAGCCCCGTGGCAACGCCCTGGTCCTGTCGGCACTCATCCTTATCATCCCCTGCTGGCCACCCATTATCCCCCCCATGGCGGCACTCCTTGTGGCCCTTGCCTGCTCTCCCCCCCCCCCCCCCCCCCCCCCCAGATCTGTCATCACGGGGGAGCCCATGACCATGTCTATCCACACTCTATCCGCCTGCAAGGTACGCTGGGACCATAGCATTCATTGCCATGATGACATGAGTGTGCCGAGATGATACACCGGAAGAATACTGCTATGATTTTAAATCATGATGACAAGAATCCAGCACGCGGTCACAAACCGCTTCGTGTATGGGGGCGGGGGGGGGGGCGGGGGGGCCGCCGCCGTCCTGCTCCCACCATCCTGCCAGCCCGACATACCCATCCCCACATGTCCGCATGGGCATGCGTATGCGCTCGCGGTTGGCGCTACACCAGCTGGCGGTGGTGTGTGGTAGACCATGTTCGGGACTAGATCCATTTCCCTTCAGACACTCCCCCTTTTGATGCCACATGCTCTTGTCCATGCTCTAACTAGAAACAGCCGTTTACTCTCTCACTGGTAATAGCAATAGGGCTTGGGTGCGGCCCATAAGGAGCGTTTTCTCGAAATCGGAAGCAATTCTCATGCCATGTGTGCGACCGGTGGCACCTTTACTAGTGTCATGAGGACATTTGTCCTGCCTTGCCCGCTGATGTGCCTTGCCAGCTCATGCCTGTGGTGCATGCCGCATGTGATTGCGTGTTATGCTAAGTATAGCTAAGTATAGCTACTGTGATCGCCCTGATGGGTCTCCGCGTTTGTGTCTTGTCTCGTCCATTCCATTTCCAGGTACTAGTCGCCTTACAAACGTGGAGTACGACAGGCACATCAGCCACGTAACACATCCATCAAAGAGCTCATTTTGCCACCACGCATGTGATTAAACATAGTTAATAATGATTTATGAATAGTAATTGCTGTGCCTCATGCGCACGTGCTGGCCTCTCACGTCGCCCCTTGCCTCATGTACATGTGCATGGAGCTCGTCGTTGCCCCCGGGTGTCTGTGTGGCCATTGGTTCATTGATTCATTCTGCCATGGCCATTTTTGTTTGTGTTTGTTGGTTTGGTGTTTTGTGTGGCCATGGCATCTCCTGGTGCGCATGATACATGTTACGCGCGCAAACTGCTGGCCATCGCGGTCAGTAAGTAATGGATGTGGGCGTTCAACAAGTAATGGACACAGGCTTTCGCCTTTGCCCCTTGTGAGTGTACTAATGGTGGTCACCCCACTCCCTGGGTGTGCATCGCACGTGTCGCGTGCGGCAGCTGCTGGCCATCACACGCGATCACTTCTGCAGCATGAGAGGTGTCGACAACGAGGTGAGAGCAAGGGAAGGAAGAGGAGTGGGTTGGGTGGGTGGACCCGCAAGTGGCACCATAAACAAAGGGATAGAGCAAGGGGGAAGTAGGCGGTTCGCACCGGGTAAGGATGAACAGCATGAGGATGCCATGGGGTTATAATAACGAGGGGGTTATAATAACGAGGGGGTTATAATAACTAGGGGGGTATAATAACATGGGTGAATAATGAGGGGGGAATAATGAGGGGGGAATGGGTGGGCCCGTAGAGGGAAAGCGAGCAAGCAGGGGTTGGCGCTGGGTGGGCGAGCGAGCGGACGGGCAGAAAGGAAGGCGGGCAGGCAGATGGGCCAACGGGTGGACGAATGCATGGGGAAAAGGAAGCCTTGCTTTCCGGGGCATTGTGAAGTGCAGCCATTTCTCTCCTGCTTGTGCTTTGCAGACGGTGGGTTGGTAATACAGCACGTTTCGATGGTTGGGATGGGCACATGGCGCCATGTATGCCTGCCAAACGCATCCGCACCCATAGTTTGTATTGGACGAATGAGGGCACTAGGGCATTGGTAGATATAGCCTGGATGTGGCATTAATAGCCCTAATTGAGTATGAAATAGCCAGAGCGCTTTGTCCCCAGCCCCAGCCACTCACATTACTGTTCCTGCACACTGGCATGCCCTGCTATGCGAATTATGTGCTGCATGCCCTTGACCTACTCCTGGCCTCCCGCTGGCAGGAGCTCGAACGGATCATCCTCGAACGCGAGGAGCGATGGGAGTCCCTGGCCAGCAGAGCGGCGCAGGTAATTGCCGTTGAGTGGCATAGCTATCCATATGATCTCGTGTACTGTGTGGCTGCTAGCGCACCGCATTTGCCTCTGGTTTATAGCACCACCCATCAAACTGGCCAGCCCCTGGTTGCCATCCAGCTTCGTCGACCTGGGATTGAGGCTTATGATAGCATCGATGCACAGACTCACTGAAAAGTATGTTCTTCCAATTCTCGGTTTCTTGACAGCTTGCTTTGAAGAGGTGAGGTTTTTTTACGAGGGCGGAGAGGTTCTCGCCAGGGAAGAGACTGCAGAGGAGCATCTGGCTAGTAAAATATAATGTGGCCATGGTACCATGAAGCCAGAACTGGACTATCTGACCGACTGTCCATAAACAGACAGAGGAAAGGACGACGCTGGTTTGTGAGGGAAGTGGCAGCTACTGAACCGCCTTACGTGAGAAGTGGTTGCCCTGCCAAGCTACGGTGCCGCCAACCTGCCAGCCAGCCTCGTTCAATATGTGTGCGCTAGCACTGACGTCACGCTGATCTTACCTCACTGGGGTAATTGCTTGTCCCCACCCATGATCACCTCTCCTTATCTCTTTATCATACCCTTCCCCCTTACGACTATCTCGCATGCTGCCATCCACACACCTGGCCTGCGAGCCCCCATCACAGTCACATTCGCTGGCACCTGGCCATGCCACCTGCCCCTGCCATACATCCTCGTACCCCCACGGCGCAGGCCATCAACCAAATGGGGGAAGGCAACTACGTGCACACGGGGGGGAGCGGTAAGACCCTGTCGCTGCCCGCGGCTACAGGGTCTCTCCCCACATCCCCCACCAGCAACCACACAAATATTAAAGACATGCTGGCGGACGCAACCCGTCCCGGACCCGCGTGGAGCGCGGTGGCAGCCGGCCTTCCCTTGCCGAGCCCGGGCAAGGTCGCAAAAGCGGCGGCTTCGAGAGCCGCCAAGGGGGAAAACCTGGTGAAGTACACAGCAGAGCTCATGCAGTCCCACGTGGACTTTGACGCAGACCAGCCGCTGCGGAAGCTCCAGCTCTCAGATTTAAAGTGGGAGGACAGCGATAGTGACTCGAGTGGTGAGGGGGGTTCTCCCCAGCATGGCAGGTGGCGGACAGCAGGGCGGCGGCGAGGGCACGATTCAACGAACGGCTACTTCGGCGCGGGGGGGGCAGGAGGGGGAGGGGATCATCGAAGGAACGGCCCCATGGGCGGGCGGAGCATGACACCGACTGCGCAGATGGAGGTCGGGTACCAGCACCGGCAATGGGTGCCGCAGCAACGCACCACCGCGACAGTCATCCGCTCCCAGTCTCCTTTGGTGCAGGGCATTCCGCTCGAGTACATCGCGCTGCGGGCCAATGCGGGGTCCCGTTTCGGAGGCCCGCCGATCCGTGCTGCCAATGGGGCTGGCTTGAGGGACCGGGATAGTAGTGAGGGGTCACCCAGCCCGCTGGCCGCGTGCCACTCGGCGCCGGACCTGGGCACCATGATGCACACGGGGCCAAGGATGTTGCCACGGTTGCCGTCGCCGCAGACAACGTTGCCCAGCCACCTGGTCACGCGTCCCAGCGTGGTGATTGCCAAGGAGATTGCGAGGGCGACGGTGCGGTCGCGGTCCTCGTCGCGGAATTCCTCTCGTCCCTCGGCGTGCGGGCGGGGCGGGGACAGTCAGGGTGCCGGCCAGGGGGTGGGGCACCCAGGGCCGCAGGACAACAAGAACGCGCAAGCAGCGGGAGGTGGGAGCAAGGGGAGCCCACCCAAAGTACGGGTCATGAATAGCTGGGAGAAGAACAAGAGCCTGGCACCCAAGGTCCAGTTTGGGATACCTGCCTTTTCTTCAAAAACGGGGTTCCAGGTCGACTTCTAGGTGGCAGTCAACCTGACCCGTGGTATAGCTTTCCAACCGTCGTCGCACTTGAGCACTACGCTCAATTAATGTGTCATGTATTGCGAGTTTCATGCTGTTGTGTGCCTGGAAAGCTGCAGTGTTGCTACAGTTTTCTAAATCTGAGGACAAGTTAATTATTTATTTTGAAAGCCAAACAGTTTTTGTCAGCTGCAAGCCTATGACACTTGGCATGACATGGTGCAGGTACCCAGCAGTTGAAATTGTCAAATTTCGATTCATGCTTGTGCGTGCTTGCATGCTTGCAAGCATGCAAGCAAAATTATTAAACTCATGCCCCCGTTGGGGAGTCACGGAGCATTAACCCCGATGGATGGATGGATGGATGGATGGATGGATGGATGGATGGATGGATGGATGGATGGATGGATGGATGGATGGATGGATGGATGGATGGATGGATGGATGGATGGATGGATGGATGGATGGATGGATGGATGGATGGATGGATGGATGGATGGATGGATGGATGGATGGATGGATGGATGGATGGATGGATGGATGGATGGATGGATGGATGGATGGATGGATGGATGGATGGATGGATGGATGGATGGATGGATGGATGGATGGATGGATGGATGGATGGATGGATGGATGGATGGATGGATGGATGGATGGATGGATGGATGGATGGATGGATGGATGGATGGATGGATGGATGGATGGATGGATGGATGGATGGATGGATGGATGGATGGATGGATGGATGGATGGATGGATGGATGGATGGATGGATGGATGGATGGATGGATGGATGGATGGATGGATGGATGGATGGATGGATGGATGGATGGATGGATGGATGGATGGATGGATGGATGGATGGATGGATGGATGGATGGATGGATGGATGGATGGATGGATGGATGGATGGATGGATGGATGGATGGATGGATGGATGGATGGATGGATGGATGGATGGATGGATGGATGGATGGATGGATGGATGGATGGATGGATGGATGGATGGATGGATGGATGGATGGATGGATGGATGGATGGATGGATGGATGGATGGATGGATGGATGGATGGATGGATGGATGGATGGATGGATGGATGGATGGATGGATGGATGGATGGATGGATGGATGGATGGATGGATGGATGGATGGATGGATGGATGGATGGATGGATGGATGGATGGATGGATGGATGGATGGATGGATGGATGGATGGATGGATGGATGGATGGATGGATGGATGGATGGATGGATGGATGGATGGATGGATGGATGGATGGATGGATGGATGGATGGATGGATGGATGGATGGATGGATGGATGGATGGATGGATGGATGGATGGATGGATGGATGGATGGATGGATGGGGGGGTACACGCAATCCTACCGGTCTAAGCTATCTACAAGCTATCTACAAAACAGCCCTATAAGTACTTTATAGATCTATGGTGCCCGCGACCCTAGGGGTCTTGTCTAGCATGCGGTCCACGTGTGCAAACACGCTCCTTCCCGACTGCAGGGGTGTTGTTGTCCTCTATGACCTGGGCCCGCTTGGCCTTGTCCATCTCTTTTTCCAAATCACCGAGAGGCCTAGGCCCCCCATGTCCTCTAGATACTAGCTGCATTCTTTGAAGGTGCGGGCCTTGCGGCTTCTACCCTGGCTGCATGGGCCCGGCCCACGTGAGGAGGTGCCGGCCCGGCTGGGCGGGGCGCAGGCCTGCAGAGGGGCCCCGTGAGGTGTCTACCTGCATGCCGGTTGGTGCGAGCTAAGTGCCCTACTATAGCATCAGGCGCCGCTGCTTGATGGTGCTGGTCGGATAAGTGGCAGGCCGAGATACAAGTCCTCCCTATTTATTATTTATTATTTATGTATTATTTATGTATTATTTATTATTTTTTAGTATTTTTGGGGTCTTTATTTAATCCTTGCGGACATGAGCAGCGTATCCTACACGATAAATTGAACGCAGCATGTCACGTTGGTGACCGCGCCATCCAGCTTGTTGGCAAGGTCGGCAGTGAGAGTCCACGTCTCGGCCCCGTACGTAAGAACAGGGAGGACCAGGACCAGGTCCTGTTTCTCTAGCTTGCCCAAGGGCTTACGCCACAGGGCCTGGTATTGGCGTAAAGCGTGCCAGGCGAGCTAGGGAGATACGGCCTGTCATCCACCAGCACAAGGTGCAAAGGAACCATTGAACGCAACCACGAGCCACGAGGTAGCCATGGCTGACGGCGGCGCTCATAACTTTCACGTTTGAGCACCGAATTTAGTCGTGAATATCACAATCGCTTCGTCTTTCTAAGACGCACATGCTGATATAATTTTCCGACGCTATTACGCAATACGATGAGCACTGAAACGCCCATCGACGCAACGCAGCCTGACGGCTGCGCTCGGCACTGAAAATACGTCTGCAGCTACGGCTGCAGCTTCGCCATCAGGGACGGAAGGCGGTGGTGACACTAGTCGCGCACTGGTGGTCGCCCATGCAGAACCCTCCCGGGCTCTCCTCGCCCTCTGCATCGCCTGACCCAAAGCGCAGTCGCCCAGGCGAACCTGGCTGGTCTGAGCGTGATGTTGACGTCGACAGGCTCTTTACCACCTTCGACGTCAACAGGCCTGCCTTTTTCGACATGCCACCCATCAAGATACTGGAGCTCGTGTTTTACGGGTCACACCGGCGCCTCACTGCTGGCCCTGTGCCAGCAACTCCATCTCAACACCCACTTTTTCCGCAACGGAGTTGACGGCCGGTATTCCCACCGCGTCTCAGACCGCGTCGACACCAACCTGGCCGGCTGGTCTCACCCCCGCCGGCCTTCAGCTCGCAGCTCTCTTTACCCTCACTAAGCGCTCGGCCGAGGACCTTCTGCACCCCGCCCCGGCCCATTACCGAATCCACCTTCGTCCACCACCTCCACGCCGCCCTCTCACAGCACGTGACGCCCATTGCTGCAGATGTGGCGGCACTTGGCGGCACGCTGGCTGCTGAGCTCCCCACCATCCCCACCGCCACCGCCGCCCTCCTGGCCTCCACCCCCCCCCCTCCCTCCGCCTCCACCGACTCCATCACCGCCCAGCTCCGCGACATCGACCAGCGTCTTAAGGACAACGCCATTGCTATCGAGGTTCTGCAGAACACCGCAGGCCTCACCGCCCAGGCGGTGAAGGACATTGCCGCCAAGCCAGCCCCGGCTGGGGCCTGGCCGGCGATGCTCCTCCCATCACCACCTGGGCGGACATGCTTAAGCAACACACCACCTCCACCACCTCCGCCGTCGCAGCCCAGCTTCAACGGCAGACGCTTGACCTCCGCGAGGAGGCCGAGCTCGCCAAGCGCAGCCTCAACGTCATTGTCAAGAATCTCAAGATGGAGGAAGGCGAGAATTCCGAGAAGCTTGCGCGTGCTTTTGAGAGAGAAATCCTTGATCGCATGGGCCTTACTGGTGAGATCGAGCTGGCCGCCCACCGCCTTCCCCGCGCGCGGGGTAAGGCAGGGCCGCCCCCGCTCCTTCTCACCCCGGCGGACAAGATTTCTTTTCTCAGACGCCGCAAGCGGCTCGAGAAGACTCTCTTCACCCTTGATGACGAC
This sequence comes from Mesostigma viride, assembly GCA_009746045.1. NCBI lineage: Eukaryota > Viridiplantae > Streptophyta > Mesostigmatophyceae > Mesostigmatales > Mesostigmataceae > Mesostigma > Mesostigma viride. Next base: position 1,335,725 of record RPFO01000348.1, read on the forward strand.
TTGACCCTGGCGCAGCAACAACGGCAACGGGAGCTATGACCGACCTACCTCCAGCTCCGGCAGACCAAGGCGGGGCAGCCGGTGTACTGGAAGGGGGCGGCCATCTACGTCGGCCACAAGCCCTGGCAGGCGACCCCCGCGGCCCCAGCGACTCCAGACGCCCCAGCTTAGGGGAATACAGCAGTAGTAGTGTAGAATAGATAGACCGTGGCCATGTACATGTACGCCTCCTAGAGGCCCTATTCCAGCAAAGCCACGCGCTTTATTTAATCATGTACATGTGTGCCTATGATGAGCCACACTCCAGACGATGCCTAGTTTTATTTAGTAATGCTGTGCCCAGGCAGAGAGCTGCTCTCTGCTGAGATGCCACGCTCTAGTTTTTGTATAGCCATGATGATCTTCCCCCTCACAGGCATGCTCCCCCCTTACCCGCGGGCATAGCGTGATAGACCATGAGGGTGCGGGTGCCCTGGTGCACCTAGAGCAGGGGTAGCTTACATTCCCACCCTTGCATGAAGTAGCCTAGAATGTATTAAAAGCCATAATAATGCCCCTTCTCAGGGCTATGTGCTACATCTACTCCCAACGGAGTGATGTTGATAATTAATTAATTAATTAATCCACATCGGCCTCGCAGCTGGGGAGTAAGCTACGTACCAGCAACTTGACTGATACAGGACTCGAGAGCCGTCAAGGAGAAAGAGGTTGGGCGGGGGCTTCAGGAGTGAGCCCAATCGCCAGAGCCTCAGTCTTCTTGCTGACCTCAAGCCTCACCACACATGCCTCGGTTGCCAGGCATGGTCGAGCCACGTCTGCACGTGCAGCTCAGTGTACGTCCTCGAAGAGGGTGGTGTCGTCTGCATAGATGATGTCCGGCGCCATGCGATGCTTGCATGCTTGCATGCATGCAGCGCAGCACAGCTGTACACTATATCGATCATGCGCACATGGGCTCCATTAATTAATTAAATAATTAATGGAAGGGGTTTTATCAATTAATTAATTAAACACGCGCTCCCGTAACTTCGGAAGTCATGGAGCACCAGAGTGCACAGCGGTCAGCGTGAAGGGGGCCAGAGACTACCCCGTTCCCTCATGCCACAGGTACACAAACAGAACCATGCATCTAAACGATCCGGCATCCCCTGTGGGTGCAATAGGACCCGGGTGAGCATTGCAGTAAAGTGAGTAAACAGTGGAGACGTGAGCTGAAATAGGTAGTGGCGGCTAGGCGATCGAGGCACATAGCGCTAGGCTTATGGCTGTCTGATGGAGCTACTGGTTAGGCTATATGCATACATTGACGGGCTATATCCTGCATTGATGGTGCACATGATATATATGGCTAGAAGTGTCTATGCAGGTTGCATCACCCAAACATATCGATAATGGATGAGTGTGATTACATTGCATTGCTAGTCTAGCCCGTGGGGGGCTTCCACATGTCTACAAATGGCGGTTGTTGACAATCAGGTCCCCGCCCCTTCATGCAGAACATCTTCAGTGGTTTCAATCTTGGGGTCTTTCTCAGTTGTGGGGAGGTACTCCAGCCACTGTCAGCTAGGTCGCGTTGCTGCTGGCGCCAGACTGCTTCAGGAGCGGGAGTCAGGTACGTCATCCAGCGTCCAGGGGAGGTCGTGCAACTTCTTTCGTCACCAGAGGAACAGCCGCTTAATTAATTAATTAAACACGTGCTCCTGTTGGGGAGTCACGGAGCACCGAAGTGCTTTTAAGGGGACGTGCGCCCGCCGAATTTTTTGGCGCCAAAAAAATTCGCGGTACCGCCGTGAAGTGAAAAGTGGGTGCACGGTGCGCGCACCCCTTGCGGAAGTGGCCATGGCGACTGCGTTTAGGCGAAACTAGCAATGTCGGGCTAGAGAAACGCAAAACAAATGCTCGAATGTTGAAGACGATGATTTAATGATGTTGGGTTGTGGCGGCAAGTAGCTGGTTTACAATATCGCTGCTTTCTTTTACTGCCATCGGCATGGGGGGTAGACTGCATTTTTTGGTCGCGCGGAATAAAATAGAATTCGTGATAGCGGCAGTGAATTCGCAGTTTTGGGGGTTGTTCTGACCGTGAAGCAGGCGTGAATATCGGTTGCATCGAATTCTAAACCGAGCTGGTGCTTTTTGCCAGATTTTCGGCCTTTATCGGTAAGTAATTGTTCAGACCTGCGCAGTGCGTGTCTGACCTGTCCATGGAATAACCGCTGTTGTTGCGCGCCTGGGCGAGGGATTTACGAGGGCGAGGTACAGATTTGTCGCGAATGTTATCGGCTATCAGTGCTTTCTTCTATGAGCTCATCGTTCGAGTTTTTTTGGGTTCTTTTTGGGCAGTTTCCGCCAGCTAGCTCGCCGTCGCTTGCCGTTGTGTTGTCGAATACCTGGCAGCTTTAGATTGTTTTCGTCGATGTCGTGATCAGGGCCGCTTCAGTCGCAACCTATAGCTCTTCGGGAAGGTTTAAGGCATTTCATAAAACGTGTTCTGGCAAGGATGTTGTGCGTATGGACGCTTCTTGTTGTGTGAGAGTGACGCACCCTCTCTTCGCAGCGGCATCACAGCGCTCATGCGCTGGAGGGCCGCCAATGGTTTCTTTCCATTTTATCGTGCAGGGGAGGAAGTGTTTGATTGACGATTATGTTGGAGATATTGCATTTGTGTGACTGCATGTAGATAGCTACCACCATTGGTTTATTTGAGCTTTCCCTTGATATCATCATGTGAAAAGACTGCCATGTGCTGAGCCAACCATGGTTGACATGGTTGACTGCATGCAAGCTTTGTATGCCATGATCTCCTTGGTTCCTTGCCCTCCATAGTTCCAGTTTGTTGCCCATCTCAGGTAGGGCAGTTCAGGAGTTGTTGCTGTTTTGGTTAGCTTGGTTGGCATAAACCTTACACTCTAACCTGGGAGAAACATAGAAAATGCTGGTAAGGCATTTTAGTGCCATCATCATTATTGCTATTCACATGCTTATAAGTCTGGCCATGCTCGAGGTACGGTTAAGGGCTATGAGGTGTGTGGCCACCCCTGTGTACTTCATAACATATTCAGCATGTATTTGATGCATGTTGGATGGCATGTAAAGTGTAATTGTGTTTATACTTGGTTACTGAGTGGTCCTTAGCGCCTGTCCGGTGGTCGTCTAGGAAACTCATCAGTGCGTGTCACAGTGACCCCCAACCTTGAGCATGTGTCGTCATCAGTGTGTAATAGTTATTTATATGTGCTTTTGGTCATAGATTTGCCGAGTTCTAATCATTGAGTTTACAAGGTAACCTTGGGTTGAGTATAGTGTATGCTCTCTTGGCATGTATGCCTAGCGATCGTGTTGCTATGCTTGCGCTTGCAAGGTTGGCCATGCCGAGGGCAGGTAAGGGCAGATGAGGTGCCTAGCTGTTTGCTTATGGGTGTAGACACCTCCCCCGCTGCCCTTGCACAGCTGGATGAGCTGAGGAACAAGAGGAAGCCAGCAGGTGGTCAAGAAGACGCTAGAGTACAAGGCTGAGGCAGCCCGGGCGTGGCATGTGAAGCGTGGCCATCGCTGGGATGAGGGCAAGGTAGATGCCCAGAGGGGCCAGGTCACCTACAGCAAGGGGGTGCACTATGGGGGTGTGGGGGCTGCTACTGGGGGGCGGGGGCGGGCAGCAATGAGGATGATGATGACACTGCACACATCCCTTGCTTGCGCTGCTCTAAGACCGATGCATCTGATGATGACCCTTTCTTGCTGTGCAGCACACCCGGGTGCGATGGGGGGCTCCACCTGAGCTGCACGGTCCCTCTCCTGCCCAGCGTACCTGATGGGGACTGGTTCTGCCCAGTTTGCTGTGGGGAAGACTGTGATGATGGCAGTGATAGTGACAGTGACTAGTATAATGGACGCCCAGGTGGCATGCTGCCAAAGAGCATAACTTCCACACCGCTTGTCCAAATGCAGCCAGATTTTGCCAGCGTGTGTGTCGATGACTAATGGAATTTTGAATATCATGTTTGGCCCATTTCACATGTGTTTGGTATTTTATTATTTTTGGCATGTGTGAAAAACAGCGTTTTTGTACTTGCAAGAGCATAAAAATTCTAAAGCATGTCAGATATGGGTTGTGAGTGGCTCTAATTTTTGGCCACCCACGACCTGCTTGGACAATATCATGCCTGGCCTGAATTGATGTGTGCATTGGCTGGGGCATACTGTGCCCTAATTAGCGTCTTTTTCTATTTTTAGCGCGATACCGGCGCGTGGTTGGGGGTAGAACCTTCAATGAATGCATGGATAACTCACTAAACATGTTATTTAGGGCCCCTAATCATGGCTGGGCATAATTCAATTGAATTCATATTGAAACAAGTGTATTCCAGTTTTGGGGGGTTTTGGTGGCACACCTCCCCTTAATTAATCCCTGTGTGTGCACAACAGCCTGAGAAAGGGCAGAGACCCCCAGTCTCCTTCATGCCTAAGGCATGCCACAGGTGCATTCGGGCACGCTAGCTAAACGGACACGCTAACGATCCGGCAATCTGTGGGTGCAATAAGACCCATGTGAGCATGGCATAACAGGGAGCGTGGGCAAGTATTAAATCTGATCATAGCCAGGACGTAGCATGGCTGTACTAGGACTAGGCTAAGGCTATGGCTGGTCAGTGGTGTAACGTGCGTTAGCGGCACGTGGCCGCTAGCCGCTAGCTTATTATCCTCCATGGAGCGGAAGGTTGAGCAGGACTGGTGGTGGTGGGGGCGCCTGATTGCGCCCTGTGAGTGGGGAAGGCGGTGGCACCCACGCAGTTATACTTGACCTATACGAGTTCCAGTTGGGTAATTAAGCTCCTTACCCAACACGTAATTGCTCCTGAGCGCGTCCCGTCAGAGACTTTGCCGTCTCTCCTGCATGGCTGCATGCTGATCAAACGACGCAGCACCATGCACTCGGCATTGGCGGCAGGCGCGGTCGGTGTCCTCGCGTGCGTCAGCTCCGGCATTGAGCCGGTGGAATGCATCTCGGCCTAGGCAGCTGCAGATTGGTGGCGATGGCATCCGTGGTCGATCGAGGTTGCATGTCGCGGACCGCAGCAGGTCCGGGTAGGAGTGCTCGGCGAGAGGCTTCCATCTTCCGGCTGGGCAGCGATGGTGCATGGCCGTCTGCGCTGCACTGAATCTCTGGAACCTGCGCGGCCAGGGCCTCGTTTTGGACGGTGCATGATGGCGCGTCGAGCTTCTTGACGTACCAGCAGGCCGCACTTGCCCTCCACCTGATTTTAACAGGCGAGAAACAATTGCTAGTGTGGCATGCGCCTCAGAAGCGCCCCGGTCTGCAGCGCCGTGAGCTGGGGTTGAAGCTTGTGGCTCAGTGGCGACCTTGGTTTCCGAAATTATTGGGGATACCGGCCGGGCGGGCCTCCACCGCGGTGTTGAGCGAGGTGGTCAGCGAGGTCAGCTTCTCGCCCTGCGGCCGGCCGGCCAGGTCACGTGCTGAGTCTTCCATGCAGCACGGCGCGGATGTCATCGATGACAGCCCTCATTGCGTCGCTACGCAAACCAGCCACCTAGGATCCTAATTGCTGAGGATTGAGGGCGGCCGGGGTGTGGCTCAGGCGCACTGAGGGGTGCTGCCATGGGTTGCGTAGCGCAGCAATGAGGGCTCAGGCTTCGTTGATCGAGCTGAAGTGGCTGCATGGTCAGGATCGTCATGCGCTCAGCTGTGCATGGAGCTTCTCTGTCGCGTGGGCCTGAGGATATTCGTCACCAGTCGCTCTCGTCATCGTGATTTAAAGCCTTTCCGTCAAGCGTTACGTACTCAATAATTCTTACGTTCTTGAACCAGGTACCGGAGGACCTGGTACCTTGCAAGTTGTCCCGGGGAGGTGGGGACAGTAAGTAAGTAAGAAGTACTTGCGTGTCATTCGCATGGGCATGCCACGGAGTACTATGCTAATCTACTTAGAAAATAATTACACGTGAAGTTACAAATATCGTCTGCATCATGCCCCAACCGGCACATCAAGGAGGAAGGCCGGGGGTCTCTGCCCTTTCTTCCTGTTGTGCACACACAGGGATTGAAAAGCACTCTGGTGGTGCTCCGTGATTCCTCAACGGGAGCACGAGTTTAATTAATTAATTAATAATATCAAGGAAACAATTACCACCATATAGTCACTAGAGGGGGATATAATCCTCATCTGAGCTGTCCTCTGCTGTAATGGCAGACGAGGCGGTACCTTACATAAGTACGTAGCGGCTATCCTCAGGGGCAATAACCTCCCGTACCAGAGGACTTCTTCCCTGCATTCTACCAATGGGCCGCGCGGGGCTCGTACGTGGGGAGAAAACAGGAGCATGCCCCATGCACATGCAGGAAGGTTCTTCTTATCGCAGACGGCAGCCATTAGAACTCCTTGCAACTATCATGCGGGCGCGGAGTACAGACATATAGCCAATGGTATTAATTAATAATTCATTCATTCATTCATTCATTCATTCGATCATTCATTCATTCATTCATTCATTCATTCATTCATTCATAAATAGTAGACACGTGACTGCGTCACGTGCGCATAAGTCCTCAGTGGGAGCCCTGGGAACATGGGATGGAATGGATCTGGCCATGCATGTAAGCTATCTAGGTCCTAGTTACAGGGTTGTGGGCACCACGGCCCGAATCACCCTGAATGCCATACGCGGTCACACGGGGAGCCCCAACAGACTTGTGGGTAGTCTCCTTCATCACTACTTGCATGCCATCTATCCTTGCGTACCATCTGCCTCCATATGACCGACAAACCAGGAGGCTGCCCGGGTGTGAGCCCGTCACGTCTAGTGTAGCACATGTACGTCCATGCCGAGTCTATCACGAAAAGTCCACAGGCACCTCAGTGGCGGCCCTGCCGCGCGCGGCCTGGGGCACTGACGCCAGGTGAGGACATATCGTCCAGGCTGTGCGGGCTTGGTGCCAGCTAGTCTATCTGATGTGTCTACCTGATCTGTGCAGGCCAGGTGCCCGGCTAGGCCCAGGCGCCCATGTGCCTAATAATGTGGGAAACATAGGGCAAATCAGCGTGCAAATCCTCATAATTTACTAAGGTGCAAATCAAAGGGGATGTTGAGGGCCTTGCGCAGCATCTTGGTGACGTTGCCGTCGAGTCGTTGCTCCAGCTCCTGCGTCAGTGTCAATCCAGCCAATGGTATATACAGTTAAAGCCCAAGGAAAAGTTTTCACAGACTGTGCCGGGGTAAAAGCGGCTCCATTTCTGGTCATGGCAGGGTTAATTCTTGTGCTCCGACGGCCGGGAGAGGCCGTGCCAGCAATGTGCACATGGGTTTGCGGGTAATCCAGGCGGTTGGGCGAGAACAATTGCTAGGTGAATGGGTATTAAATTGGGCTGGGAGCCGGAACTGATTAAGCTACTTTTCCGGACCACGTAAACTCAGCTTTGGGGGTCGTCATAGCCTGAATCCTGTCACGTACATGCGCATCTTTTTCGATGGTGCATTAATTGGCAGCCGTAACCGATTATTCTGGCGGTCTTGCATGAAGAGACGCATCGAATGCAAGTGATAGCTGAATTTGAGGCTCGAGCCTGATCAGGCGTTCTGATCTCCGCGGCACCAATTGCAGCTAGCCAACCGCCGTCAGCCATTTTGGTGTTCGATCATGCGCTCCATCATGCAATGGCATGTGATTTGTTGTGTCCTGTACGTCCTCACGTCTGTTCATTATTGTTGTACATGGATCACGTCATGCGCCAGGCACGTGCGCGCTTTACCGGGTTCGAGCCAGTGGCTGGGACATCCTTAACGATCTCAGAGATCGAGGGCGGCAGTGGCCCTGTTTACCGCCTAGCTGTCCGATCGACCTAGCTGATTTATGCGAATCAGTGATACGTACCACCCTCATCGCGCGCCCCGAGCACATTCAGCTACTAGACTGCCTGGCTGGACTGTCTGGGCTTGTTGGAGGCGTGGGCGGTGGGGTTGGAGCCGTCAAAACTGAGGCGATGGTGATTGGGGCTACCAGTCGCCCGCCGCTGCCGCGTCTGCTCGACGGGACTGAGGTCCCGTTCCGTATAATCGCTTCAGACTGCTGGGGAGCATGCTCCCTGACACCGCCGACGATGTGGACACCCGCATCGGCCAGGCCTGATTGGGCCGGCCAGCAGGCTCCACTCGCTCAACACCTTCGATGGCACTCGAAGGACCGGCCTGGGCGAGGAACGCAAGCGTGCGCTCTAATTCAAGGTCCTGGTCCTCACGTACGTGGTGCTCGCCGACTACGGCGACGAGCGAGGCATGGAGGTTCACGTACGGACAAGCTGGTCAGCCGGCTGAACGGCCCGGTATACAGGCAGGATGCTCCGACAGGTCCTGAATGAAGTGAGACAACTATGCCTGGACGCGCATCACGCATGGCCGGCCGGTCCGTGTAGGGTTTTCCACGCATAGGTCGTTAGAGTCTTATGTCAGTATAAGCGGGTACATGCCCCGTATTAAGCTAGGTAGCATAGGATAGCAGTGGCCTTGTACATGCCCGCCTACTACAGGCACTATACCAGCTGAGGCCTAGCCTTTTTAGTCATGTACATGTGTGCCTATGATGAGCCACCCTCCATGCAGATGATGCCTAGCTTTATTTAATTATGCCGTGCCCATGCAGGGAGTAACTCTCTGCTGAGACGCCATGCCCTAGCTTTTGTATAGCTATGCTGTCAGATCTTCCCCCCCATGACAGGCTCCCCCTTAGCTGGGCATAGCTTGAAGATCATGGGGCTGCAAGTGCCCTGGTGCACCTAGAGCAAGGGTCGTTTACATTCCCACCCTTGCAGGAAGTAGCTTAGAATGTATGATAGGCCATATGCCCCTTGTCTGGGCTATTAAATTAAAATTAAATTATAAAATGCCTCCGTGGGGAGGTCATGTAGCACATATTCCATGATGGGTGGGGTGGAGGAAGCCGCGTAATCGAACTATCCTAACTCTAAGCTATCTAGAAAATCCTAACTACACTACTCATCAAAACGCCTCCGCCGCTTGGGCTATGTGCTACATATACTCCCAACGGAGTTATGTTCCTAATTAATTAATTAATAGGATAGCATTTAAGTAGAAGATCTTGCTCGCACCAGCCTCAGGTAGACACCACCCTCGGTCTGGCAGGCCCCCAGCGGCTTGGCCAGCCAGGCCGGCAGCATGTCCTAACTAGCTTGGCCTGGCCCCAAGGACGAACCAAGACGGGTTGGTAGACCTGCCATGAACTATACCGATCAGGTGCTGGGACGTCAGTAGTGATGTCCCAGCGCCCAGTTTCAGAACACCGCATTTCCGGCCCTCTCGCTTGCTTGGACTGCTATGCAGGACAATTAGAAGAGGTGGCAGACCATTGTCCAGGCCCGCACGCCAGCCCCTGTGGGCAAGCCCCCCCCCGCCCCCTAGGAGGAAGGGGCGCTTTGCTGACGCGTACAGAAGCTAGGCTTTTTGTAGATTAATTAGTTTATTTATTAATAAGCGTGCACGTGACTGCGTCACGTGGGTGCCAATACAGAGTAAAGGCCAAACCTTCAACCCTACACATACACAATTAACGACAAGGAGGGAGGGCGCCCTAGCTTTGTATAGATTAGCTTAGTCATATTGGCGTCAGCGCTTGTCGGTGGCGCTGACTCGGGCCATGGCTGACATCATGCTCCGCCGTACGCGGGCTGATTTTGCGGTGCAGCAGGGCTATTAGGTTCCTCCCGTTAGGAGTTTCCATTGGTCTTATCGTAGTATAGAGCTTTGACATGGCTCTGTATATAGGTTTATAGCTGGGCGTTTGCTGTGGTTTGAGTGATTTCACTCTGCTGTAAGTAATTATATTTTTTATATAGATTAGCTTAGAGTTAGCTTGGTTAGGTTCCGCGGCTTCGCTCACCGGCCCACGATCAGCAAGGGAAGACGTGCTACATGATCTCCCAACGGAGTCACATGTTATAAATTCATTTTTAATTGATGCAGACGATATAAATGCATGTAACTTTCGTGTAATTATTTTTTAATGAGATTAGCATAGTATGTACGATCCGTGCCGGCATGCATGCATGCCCATGCGCATGATCACACGCAAGTACTTACTTACTTACTTACTTACTTACTTACTTACTTACTTACTTACTTACTTACTTACTTACTTACTTACTTACTTACTTACTTACTTACTTACTTACTTACTTACTTAAGGACTTAGTGCCTAACGGTTGGGGGATGATGCAGACGATATTTGTTTAAACTTTTGTGTAATTATTTTTCTAATGAGATTAGCATAGTACTCCGTGGCATGCCTTAACTTTGCGCATGACACGCAAGTACTTACTTACTTACTGGTTATGCCCCTAAAACCCCTCAGGCTCCGGGAAAGGCATTTATATTCTCCAAAATTACCGGCACCTCTATAAATGAGTTCCAAGCCGATCTATGGCCGGCCACTGGTCGGCCATGGGGCAGCCCTAGCTACTGCATCGATCCGCTATGCTTTTGCTATGTTGAAGCTTATTGCACGTACCACTGCAGTTGCTAGACTCTCCCAGAGAGCACTTTCACCGAACCTGTGGCCTGCCTTTCAAGGCAACGAGAGAAGGGGGGCATGGGTCCCATGCCCCCTTCTTGCGCTGTGCATCAGAAAGGGATGAAAGGACCCCCTACTCAAAAGTTGATACTCCATGACTCTCCCAACGGAGGCGCGTGAATGAATGAATGAATGAATGCTGCCTACAACAGACGCTAATGAGGGTGCCTCTAAATCAGGATCCATCTCAGAATTGACACGGCCCGCACAATGAACCAGCTTCCAAAACCTGTTAGGCACGCACATTAACTTTAGATATCTCAGTAAGCTGAAAGGCTACGACATGTGTGCAGTATTCAGTCCAGTGTACTAATGGCGCCCGGCTGCCGGCAAAGGTGCAGCGGCAGAACAACTTTGCTGAACAACAGGTTGCTTTAGGTTTAAGGGGACTCGTCACCAAAACACCAAAAAATCAATAAAAATTCAAAACTCACATTAAACCTATGCGAACAATGCCCAAATGGGTTTGGGGACCCAAAGTAGCATTTATGACGATTTGTCGTGCACTTACTTGGGGTATTACCCCCGGCATTTGGCTAAAAATAGCACAAGACGCTAAACCGTTTTTGCCACGCCACGGTCAATAGGAGCATCTGATTGACCTGCCCATACATTCCAAACAAGTTCCCCCTCTCCTCGACCGTTTGAGTTACTAACATGGTTCAGCGGGTCAGGTTTGTGAGAGTTATTAATTTTCCCGCGAAAAAAGACCGTATTTTGGCGGGAAAATTAATAACTCTCACAAACCTGCCCCGCCGACCCATGTTAGTAGCTCAAACGGTCGAGGAGAGGGGGAACTCGTTTGGAATGTATGGGCAGGTCAAACAGATGCTCCTAATGACCGTTGGGCGGCAAGAACGGTTTAGCGTCTTGTGCTATTTTTAGCCACATGCCAGGGGTAGTACCCCTAGTAAGTGCACGACAAATCGTCATAAATGCTACTTTGTGTCCCCAATCACTTTTGGGCACTGTTTGCATAGGTTTAATGCGAGTTTTGAATTTTTATTGATTTTTTGGTGTTTTGGTGACGAGTCCCCTTAATTAGCAAGAGTCAAAAGTAACTCCCAAGGTACAGGGGGGTGATTATTGATATAGGAAGTGCCACGGGAAGAGGCATTTCACGCAGCAGCACACCAGTCTCCATGTATGACTACACAAAAACAAAACGGACGAATACAATCCGACGCTGAACGCGAGCACGACACCCCTTTCATGCCACTTGCAATGGTATAATCCCTAGGCAGCTTGATGCCAGTCTTACAGGGTACATGCTGCCCCTATATAGTCATGTAATCTATATGATACTACCGTACGGGATGGTATAGTCATCATCTCCGGCCCGCCACCGGCCCGATGCCTCCACGTTGGTACAAATCCGTGCCGCCCGAAAAGGGCCGGCGTGGCGGTTGCGAGAACATGCCAGGCCTGGGCCCGTGCCCTGCAGGCCCATCATCCCACCTGGGCAACGTTCCGGGAAGGTGCTGGACAAATGCTGGTGGCCGCACAGGCCCCATCATCCCAGGCGGGCCATTGCCAGGCGGCCTGCGATTCATCGGGCCCCGCCCAGGGTCCACATGCCGCCCCCTCGTTGATAGCTTGTTCGGGTAGAGGTGCGGAGGGGCTAGCAGAGGGGCCTGCATGTGTTGCGGTGGATGGATTTGCTGCAGGGGCATCACAACAGCAAGCAACCGGGGTCCATGGTGCGGGCAGGTGATGGGGATATTGGACGTGTAAGCAGCGGCCTGCAGGGGATGCACCCAGCAAGCAGGGGCATACACGAGCTTTCTCATCAGAACGTTACATGATCTCCCAACGGAGGCATGTTATAATTTAATCAGAACGTTAATGATTCGATTAGCACGTAGGCTGTCATTATCAGAGCATGACTGACATCAAAACATCCATGTTAGATGAGCAACCTGTCCTTGCTAGCTTGTGTTTATACAGGTAGATGAGCATCCATGTTAGATGAGCAACCACAAGGTATGAACCAAACTGCGCATTTTCCATGTTCTTACAAAATGGGAACGAGGGGACCATCAATGCAGACTTGACATCTGGACCAAGTGGACATTATTGGTCCAACTGGTGACCAACTGGACATTGGAAGTTCGAGCCTATCTGTTCCTACAGGGATCAGATCATACCTGCTACCAGCCACCATCAACCTGCGTGCACCATCAGAGGGAGGACTCCCACATCCTGCCGGCTAATCCGATAGGCTCACTTCCAGTAAGTATATAGGATTATCTATAGTAATCATGGCATGTTACTCACCAGTGGGAGCCCCCGCCCGCCGTCAGGGCCCCTGGGTCCCCAGAGAGGTGCCTCGCGGAAGGGGGGTGCGCCGTCACCTGGTGCCCTGCCCCGAAAGAATTCTGGCCCCCCCCGGCCCCCTTGCATGGGGCCCCCCATGCCACGAGGGGCCCGGTCCATCCCCAACCCCATCGGCATGTCAATACCTGGGACGGGGGGGCGGATGGGCCCCCTCTGTGGGGAACCCCCGATGAAATTGGGTCGCCATCGCCCTTGCTGCGGCCCCATGGCTTGCGGGGGAGCTGCCCTGGCGTGGAAGGGTGGGCCACCCGGCCCGCGCCCGGCCGGCGTGGGGCCAAATGCCGGCCCACCTCGATGAGGCCGCTTTGAGCCTCGCCCTGCAGTGGCTGGGGTGGCGTTGGCAGCCACGGCGGCCTGGCGACCCGAGGCCGCTCCACCTTGTTTCGATGTGCCGGTTCTGCGGGCGCGGACACGAGCCGGCACCATGCATTAGGACGGGTTAATAGGACATAATGTTATGATGCCACAAGGGCATGATGGGTGCAATAGATAGCTGCATGTCGCAAAATTTTAGAGGAATGCACCGCCTCCCTTACCCGCTGCCTTCTTTGCCTGGACCTTTTCCTGCTGAACCAGCGTCTGTGCTTGTGGGGAGTTTGTCGTCAGGTTTCTTCTCGTCAGGCTTAAGCTCTTTACCCTGGGCTTCCTCCTCCGGTGCTTCTTGCTGCTGATCAGTTCTTTCGCGTTCTAATCGACCACGTTTGCGACGTGGAGCACCGTCTGAATCGCTATCGCTGCTATCGGAACTATTGTCGGCATTTCTCCCACGGTCAGTGCCGGGGTATGCGAGGGATGCATCGCGGAGTGATGCTATGCTCGCCCCAGCGTTAGAAATGTCCTCTGCTAAGGGCTCTAAACCTGCAGAATCAGATGCCGTTGCAGGATTTTGATCCTGTTCCCCGTATTCTTCAAAGCCAGCGCCGGCATTATCCTCGTCGCTTTCGCCACCGAGGGCGATCCAATCATCTTCCTCTTCGGTCATTATTTCTTACCAAAAGCTATTCCCTAAGAAAAGCGCAGGGGGGCATGATTTCCACTAAATGCGAAACGGAAATCACGGGCTTTTATGAGTTCCGAAATGCACGCGCAAATGTTGCCTTTAGCACAAATGGTCACGAGCTAGCAATGCTTTGTGCAATGATCGCCAGCTATGGATGCATGCAAACAATATCCCAGCCTGGACGCGCTCGCGCGCAAATTTGCAGACGGCAATCTGGATACCAATGGTACGGAAAGACACGAAGTAGGATCCATTCATCCGGCGGACACCGCCCCTGCATGCATGTGCCTTTCGCAGTTTATCGTTGCGTGTTTTGGTACTGTACTGTAATGGCGGTGCACGTGATCCCACATCTAGCGTCATAAGCTGGTTCCAACATGCATAGATTGCGAAGAGCACTTCAGAACTCAAGATGCGAAGCTGCACGCGTTCAAAATCGGTCCTTTCTGGGCTGGGTTGGAGCAGGCAAAAATCCGGAAAGCGGCAGTCGATGCCCAGATATGGGCAGGCAGGCATTGCGTTGTTGCATGGGGCAACTACTGTAGGCGCAGAGCTGGAAACGGGAAACCTGCAATGTGCTGCATGCGCAGCTAGCTTCAAGCGAGTTTGATAAGCTGGCTTCGGGTGTGGCAGTGACGCGGTGGAATGCTGCGCGCGCCGTGCTAGTTATGGCGCTAAACACGTCGATATGATCTCCAGAATTAGCGCACGCCGTTCGCTAAGTTGGCATTTTGTTTGCTGTCGATGAGAGAAGGTGCCTGGGGCTCCAGGAATGTGACGCGATGAAGAATGGAGGCTTCGTGTTCATCTTGCTTGCCGCGTCCTTTGCTTTCTGGCTGTGGGTTTTGAAGGTGGGTAGGCGACCCAGGCGTCAACGTCCTAGAATTGCTCAACATTTATTGACATGAGGTAAAAGTGAATATTCAGCTTGGGGTCGCGGATGTTGTGGCGGGAACTGCGTGCGTAGCTGACGCTAGAACCTACTTGACCGACCTGCGTGTTGCTCCCCCGTGTGCGTGCCCGCAGTCTCCTGCAGCGGCCAACGCTCGGAACGTGTATCAAACGGCGCTTCAGGAGAGTCAACAGGTTCGCCTCACTTTGCTAGCAGCTGCGGGCCATCAATCATCCGGTGTGATGATACTTTTGATGTACTCACTGACCGTAGATGAAATGTTCTCTGCAAACTGTCCTCCTCCCCGTCTCTCTACTGTGACATGTTGTGTTCCCTGCCTGGTTGTACGGACCAGATGGAAATATGAGTGGTTTGTGGCAGCTGGTCTCGTGCCAGTCAGAGTTTGGTTGCTTTGCGAAACCGTAGCAAGTGGGCACATCGCGCTCACTATAGTGGGCACCCAGACCGCTTGCCTTGCGAAGCCGTAGCTACAGAAGTTGCTGGGAAGACGGACCCGCAAAGCCGAAGCAATCTTGGTCAGGACAGTTCAATTATCAGTTTATTAATACGGATGCCCAGCCATCAGGCTCACTTCGCCGTCATAGGCTGGGCTTTGCATGTCAAGCCACACGTGCACGTCAAGGCACAAGTGCGAGTCCAGGCACATGCGCATGCCCAGGCATGAGTGCATGTGAAGGCACAAGCGCCCGATATGTCAGGTCTCTGTGGCGGGTCGGTAGACTGGTGAGATGCACTCACACGTGTAGAGGCAAGCAAATAAAAAGAGAAGAGATGACAGTGAGAATGGACTCTGGAGTTCTAATGGGAATGGACTTTGTGTCAGGCCTGTGGTGTTTTTATCATTGATAGATACAGTACATACAGTACCATGGTGCCTCGCAGTAAGCCAGCTACCTGCGATGCGCAGCTCATGGCTTTCCTGTGCGGGGGGCATGATGCCCCGTGTGTCTTTTTTTGGCTGGCGCACCCTTTGTGGCACAATCTGTCTATTCGACAGTCAATCATAGGCTATCATAGGCTATCGTAGGCTATCATAGGCTATCATAGGCTATCATAGGCTATCATAGGCTATCATAGGCTATCATAGTTAATATAAGGCTATCATGGGCTATCATAGGCTATCATAGGCTATTATAGGCTATCATAGGCTATCATAGGCTATCATAGGCTATCATAGGCTATCATAGGCTATCATAGGCTATCATATGCTATCATAGTTGCTCATAGTCAATCGTAGTCACTCCTCCTCACTCATTGTCAATCATCGTCAATCATGGCCACTCATAGTCAATCGTAGCTAGTCATAGTCAATCCCTGTCACTAGGGCTTCATGTGTGACCCGTCCACTGCTACCACACATGAAAGCTAATTTCCCATCTCAACTTGTGGAGCCGTTTGTGCTTCCTCAATGCTTCGATACTCATTTTTCAATTTTACTCTTTGTCAGTCAACAGTCATGCGTGTCATTCTTTCATAGTAGCATGTCTTTCAATTCATCTTTTCAATACTGCACAGCTCATCCGTCTTATACTGTACTTTCAATATACTACTATTATACTGTAGTTTCAATACTGCACTGCTCATTCGTCTTGTCATTTCCCTTCCACTTGGCCCTCTAAAGCGTCTGCCCCATGTGGGACACCGTGTGCTTCCCATGTGGGTTGGATGGTGGAAATATTGGCACCATGCGCTGGCTCGGTGCGGCTGCCAGGAGTACCACCGGCATGCGGCGCGGTGGGACCAGCGCCAGCTCGAGCACGATTTGTACTCGTTCCTTGCGCCACCTGTCAGGGGCCACAAGGCCCTGTCCCAAAAGCACGCCGGGGGTCCATCCAATGGCCAGGGCGGGGCGCCAGGTGGCGGGGCACCCCACGATCCCAGGGACACTGATTGGGGGAGGGGGCATGGTGACGGCGACCTCCACCTGCATGCAAATGGCGCTTCTTCAGGCCCCATCAGGGGGGCCGATGGAGCAGATAGCGTAGGGGAAAGGGGCGAAAGCAAAGCGGGCGACCCTGGGACTAACGGCGCAGTGAGGGACGGGGAGGGGGGCGGTGCCATGGCGGGAGGAACCGAGTCCACACGGGCACCGCTTCCATCGGTGAATTGCCGCTGCATCTCTTCTTTCAGACAAGTGCCGCCAAGCGTTCTTTCCTAGAAGTGTTGCAAGCATGCGCTGCGCTTGTGTTGCAGACAGGTGTGCCGTGCCAGGCTGTACTGTGCAAGGGCTAGAAAAGTGGTGCTAGCTGGAACAGCGGGATCTAACCCCTAGGGACTGCCTCGCCAAGCGGTTGACAAACGTGGCTGCCTTGCGGTGAGCAACCAGTACATATGTTGGACGGTTGGACGGTTGGACGGTTGGACGGTTGGACGGTTGGACGGTTGGACGGTTGGACGGTTGGACGGTTGGACGGTTGGACGGTTGGACGGTTGGACGGTTGGACGGTTGGACGGTTGGACGGTTGGACGGTTGGACGGTTGGACGGTTGGACGGTTGGACGGTTGGACGGTTGGACGGTTGGACGGTTGGACGGTTGGACGGTTGGACGGTTGGACGGTTGGACGGTTGGACGGTTGGACGGTTGGACGGTTGGACGGTTGGACGGTTGGACGGTTGGACGGTTGGACGGTTGGACGGTTGGACGGTTGGACGGTTGGACGGTTGGACGGTTGGATGGTTGGACGGTTGGTCGGTTGGACGGTTGGACGGTTGGACGGTTGGACGGTTGGACGGTTGGACGGTTGGACGGTTGGACGGTTGGACGGTTGGACGGCTGAACGGCGGGACGGCGGGACGGCGGGACGGGGGGACGGGGGAACGGGGGCACGGCGGACAGTGGGACGTGAAGACGGTTGGATGGTTGGACTGTTGGACTGCGCGCCCTTCCCACAGAACTGTTAGTTTCTGACTCCGAAACAGTGGTCTGTGGTGTATCATGGCATCAGCCAAACGAGTGTGCGCGTAACATGTGCCCAGCGGGGGGGTGCCTCAGCCCATCGGGAAGCTATTTGCCCGCGTAAAGTGCTTCTGTTTCAGACACATATTCCCCGATGGAAGCGCCGCACGGTGGTTGACACGGTAGTACATGATGACACGTGAGCTGCTGAGCCCCTGTGTATACGTGCTTGGCAAGAATCCTCTCCGACGGAGCGTTGACGAGTCGTTGCATGAAGATTAATTAATGGGGCAGGCACGGACCCATCTGCACAGTGTTGATTCTGCCGGTCTTGCTCGCACCTTGTACCGGGCTTGTACAAGTCTGCACCGGGTGCTTCTGGTCCAAGTCCTTGGTCGCGCTAGTCGAGCTCCTCTCCTCCTTGCCCCGGTCATGACCATGGCCATGTAGGTGGGCGTGGGCACACATGGCGTGCCATCCCACTGGAAACCCTCGAGAGTGTCTTGTGCTATTGAGGGGTGCCTAGAGGGTTTTCTCCTTGTGCAAGGGTGAGTAGGCCGCGCAAGGCAACCCACGCGTTAAGCCGCTGGATCCTGCTTGTCTAGGATGAGGGCGGCGGGTGCGAGATTTTCCTTGTGGTATATGCTGGTCCTGCAGCGCTTGTTGCTCTCTGGGCGCTCATTGCTTGCGGTTCTCTGGTCAGCCCTGCCTGCTTGCTCTTATTGCACATCACTCCTCGCTCCAATTGCATTCCCCTTTCACCTTTTTGTCGTGCGCGCAGCAGGGGCAGGGGAGTGCCGCCCTGGACGAACTCGGCCGGGGGTTCACCGGCGACTTTGTCATGCACCGAGAGAAGTTCAGGCAAGCGGGGCCCTTGCCTTGGAATAACACGCTGCTCTATCTTGTAAAAATGGTTCAAGGGCGAAGGTGTGCGTGCAGCCAACTCTTGGCTACTCATTATTCTAGCGGCTAAAATGTCTGGCTAATGGCACCCCTTCCAACTAGGTTTTTTTTCCCCATTCGTTTTGTTTTCTATTCCTTTGCAATGCTTATTTATAATCTCCACATCATGCCCCATTTTGTTTCATGCTTGCAAACGTGGTTGCCGCTTGTCGCTGATTGCTCTTCTTTGCCTCCCCAGGATGCACCCGCAACTTGTGCCTCTGAAGATGCCCAAATACAAGATCCAGGTGCGTAGTCGGGCCACAGTGCGTTAGCCAAGTCGGCTTGTTGCAGATGCACGCAGCAGGACTCTCGTACTAAGACTTGAGCAAGAAAGGGTTCCTTGCAGTCCTCCTTTCTGTCCCTGGGACCCTGACGTGCCCCCTGGTGGCGAACAAAACAGCAAAGACTCGACTTGACTAGCACGATTAATGCGACTAGAGCTCTCAGCATAATAGGTGCGAATAGGATGGCTACGACCCTCTGGCTATGGTTATGACTGGAGTGGTAGCAGGAGGGCTCCCTGCTGCCTGCTGCCCCTACCCTGTTACAAGGCAACGCCTATCACTAGCCCTATCTAGCCCTATCTAGCCCTATCTAGCCCTATCTAGCCCTATCTCGCCCTATCTAGCCCTATCTAGCCCTATCTAGCCCTATCTAGCCCAATCTAGCCCAATCTAGCCCTATCTAGCCCTATCCAGCCCTATCTAGCCCTATCTAGCCCAATCTAGCCCAATCTAGCCCTATCTAGCCCAATCTAGCCCTTTCTAGCCAGATGGCCGCCCAGCTGCCCGTATCAGTGCTGGATGTGCCTCAAACACCCCTTGTGTCGGCGGCAATGCCTGTCCCGTCTGCGGTGTGCTCCCTATCATCAGTGCATGACTTGGTTGTGGTTTGTGTTACGGGTGACAACGATTGCACGGATTGCCGCCTGTGGATCTGGTATCTCGTTGAATTGTGGCCTTGTGGGTGTTTTGCATGAATCTGTGGCCTTTGTGGGTATTTCATTCATTCAAGCTTCATGAGGACAGCCATATGTTGCGTTGGCTGGTCCCAAGCAGGTGTGGGGGGGGTAAATCCGTGTCTGGCTTACAAGCGTACCCAACCAGCCGCACTGACCGCATCGTCCCCTGCCCCCCTGCCATTTACCTCTTCCTCAACCATGCCTCAAACCCCTTCTCCCCCCCCTTCCCCCCCTTCCCACCCCCACCCCCTCCCCACCCCCTTCCCCACCCCCTTCCCCACCCCCTTCCCCACCCCCTTCCCCACCCCCTTCCCCACCCCTTCCCCACCCCTTCCCCACCCCTTCCCCACCCCCTTCCCCACCCCTTCCCCACCCCCTTCCCCACCCCCTTCCCCACCCCCTTCCCCACCCCTTCCCCACCCCTTCCCCACCCCCTTCCCCCCTTCCCACCCCTTCCCACCCCCACCCCTTCCCACCCCTTCCCCCCCCTTCCCCACCCCTTCCCCCCCCTTCCCCACCCCCTTCCCCACCCCTTCCCCACCCCCTTCCCCACCCCTTCCCCACCCCTTCCCCACCCCCTTCCCCACCCCCCCCCCCCCTTCCCCACCCCCTTCCCCACCCCTTCCCCACCCCCTTCCCCACCCCCTTCCCCACCCCCTTCCCCACCCCTTCCCCACCCCTTCCCCACCCCTTCCCCACCCCCCCCCACCCCTTCCCCACCCCTTCCCCACCCCCTTCCCCACCCCCTTCCCCACCCCCTTCCCCACCCCTTCCCCACCCCTTCCCCACCCCTTCCCCACCCCCTTCCCCACCCCCTTCCCCACCCCTTCCCCACCCCCTTCCCCACCCCCTCCCCCACCCCTTCCCCACCCCCTTCCCCACCCCCTTCCCCACCCCTTCCCCACCCCCTCCCCCACCCCCTTCCCCACCCCCTTCCCCACCCCCTTCCCCACCCCTTCATCTGCGCAACCCCCCCTGCCCTCCCTCCCCTCGGCAGTGTCTGGATACAGTGCCGCCCCGGGGGTGCGACACGAGCGCACCTGAGGGGTCGCCTGAGCGGGCGCGGGGGTGGGAGCGTTTAGGCCTTGTCACCAAACCGTTCCTCGAGGTGAGTTGGAAGGGATGGGTCCATCGCCTACCCGGCAAATGATGCCGGGTAGACATCGTCTGACTGTCATGTATTCCTGGTAGTAAGTGGGGTTGGTCCATGTACCCTCATCCACTTTGGGGGGATGATGTCGGAGTGTGTCCGCCATGGGAGTAGAACTGTTTTATTTTCCGGGCGTTTGTTCTGTTTTCCTCGGGAGTCAGTGGAGGCGGTGTATCTTGGTCTGGAAGTCACTGTCATCTCAAAGTGAGTGGAACCATTCTGTGTGCTGGGTAGGCGTTGCCCTGTATTCCTATTAGTGAGTGGAGCTGGGCCATCATTTCTGCAGTCATTGGATACATAGTGGAACATGCGCCTCCATTATGGATCCCGCGTATGGATCCCTGGGCATGAGTGGCACCGCTGCATGCACCGTTGGATTTGTACCTAACACTAGTATAGACTTTGACGGCATCGGCATGGGATGGGTGCGTGATGACCACACATAATGCATCGCCGCTGATGATGTGTGCATGGAAGTGGGTGGATTGTGTCCATGCGCCGGGTGGGCATTACGATACGTCCCGTAGTAGTGAGCCATCAGGTAATGCTACTGAAATGGAATAGTGAGCCATCAGGTCATGCTACTGAAATGGAATAGTGAGCCATCAGGTCATGCTACTGAAATGGAATAGTGAGCCATCAGGTAATGCTACTCAAATGGAATAGTGAGCCATCAGGTAATGCTACTGAAATGGAATAGTGAGCCATCAGGGAATGCTACTCAAATGGAATAGTGAGCCATCAGGTAATGCTACTCAAATGGAATAGTGAGCCATCAGGTCATGCTACTCAAATGGAATAGTGAGCCATCAGGTAATGCTACTGAAATGGAATAGTGAGCCACCAGGTAATACTACTGAAATGGAATAGTGAGCCATCAGGTAATGCTACTGAAATGGAATAGTGAGCCATCAGGTAATGCTACTGAAATGGAATAGTGAGCCATCAGGTAATGCTACTCAAATGGAATAGTGAGCCATCAGGTAATGCTACTGAAATGGAATAGTGAGCCATCAGGTAATGCTACTGAAATGGAATAGTGAGCCATCAGGTAATGCTACTGAAATGGAATAGTGAGCCACCAGGTAATGCTACTCAAATGGAATAGTGAGCCATCAGGTCATGCTACTCAAATGGAATAGTGAGCCATCAGGTAATGCTACTGAAATGGAATAGTGAGCCACCAGGTAATACTACTGAAATGTTCGGCTTCTCACGGTGCCAGCTTGAGCCCATGAAGACACAAACAAGGAAGCAGCACGCGGGCCAGGAAGCACACTACCACCAGGATGTACGAGAGGACAGCAGGCGTGGAGGAGCATGCGGTGGATCATTGGGTGCCGGACTAAATGGCAGAGGAGGATCGCCACCACCCAATTTGGTTTCGCACCGCCTTTGCGGTTCTGGTTTGTTTTATTCATGTATAGATGGGTCGCCGTTGTGTGTGCGCCTGTTTTTGCTGCACGAAATCTTGAAGCAACGCGTTATATCCGGCAGGAAGTCTGTCTGATTCGTTCAGAGTCAGTCTCCAATGGAAATGTCCGCAACCGCATGGGGCCCACGCAACATGTCCATGACGCGATTCTGTGCACCTACTGCTGCCTTTGCAAACCGTCGCATGCCACTGGCTGTGCAGAGCCTGCCCCCGGTGGATGCGCTGCGACAAGAGGTGCGTCTTGTGGTAGTAAGGAGTTTTTAAGGTTGGACGTTTGGAAGTTTTAAGTTTGGGAGTTTGGAAGTTTGGAAGTTTGGAAGTTTGGGAGTGAGGATCTGATATAGCTTCATTCTCTATGCTCTCGCCGTCTGCTCCCTCTTTCCCTATGTAATCATGGCGCACCAGCAGGGTGTGGACGCATTCTTATCTTTGTCGCACCTCCTACTCTTTTGTTGCACGTGTGATTTGATCGTGGCATCTCCTGAACTGGGAACTGGTGGCATTTAACGTTCCTGCATCCACATACATTCGTTCCATTATCATGGCTGCTCGTCATTTAGGCTGACGGGTGCTTTCCCACCGTACGAATTCTCTTGAGGAGGTATCTCACTGAGGAGTAGCCTCGAGTTGCCCCCCAAAAACGATTCTGGTTTTTTCCCTCGCGTAGCCTCCGCCTCGTGTCAAGATGGCCAGGAAGGGATGTTCCGGCGCGTGGCACGTCTTTTTTTTGTACCGCCAAACATTTGCAGTATCAAACATGGGCAAATTCGGCAGGGACCTGGTCATGTTCGGCTTTCACAGTTCTATTCCCGTGTGACATGTTTTGGCTTGGATATTGTTGAACTTACCACCTTTGCATCTTTGTCTCTCAGGGCAAGTGATCAGTGGTGAAATTGCCCATAGCACACTGCTCGATTTCTCTCTGCATTGTAACAAAGTTCATGTCGTGGGCTGCTGGTCGGACGTTTGGGGCCCGGCGGCTTGGGACTTGGGTTTTGCACGCTCATGGTTGTGTGGGTGGGTGGGTGGGTGGGTGGGTGGGTGGGTGGGTGGGTGGGTGGGTGGGCGGGCGGGCGGGCGGGCGGGCGGCGCGCGGGCGGGCGGGCGGGCGGGCGGGCGGGCAGGCGGGCGGGCGGGCGGGCCGTCCGGTGTGTTTGGGGCGTTATTGGTTGGTTGGGTGGGTATGGGGCGTGGCACATCTTGCAGGGCATCTACAACCTGTGCGCCGTCGTCGGCAATGGTGGCTCTCTTCTCCTGCACAAGTGGGGAGCAGACATCGATGCCCATGATGCGGTCTTTCGCTTCAACGGCGGGTGGGTGGGGTTTGCAACAGTTGGTGGGTGGGTGGGTGGGTGGGTGGGTGGGTGGGGAGGTGGAGGGGCAGGACAAGGGGGCCCCGTTGAGGGGAGGGGGCCCACTGGGGTGCGGGGCTAGAGGAGGAAGTGCCATTTGAAGACCGGTTGGCTGGCTTGGGCGGCTCAACTTCTGTTCTTGTTTGCCTATGTCTTGTTGGTGTAATGTCCTGATAATGCTATTTTGTGTGTGGAGAGAGAGAAATCCATCTCCTCTGCCTGAAAGCATGTGATGATGGCAGGGGGGGGGGATCAGGCAGAAAACAATACCCTCGCCTTGAAGTGGGGGGGGCCTCTCAGCT
Organism: Mesostigma viride; assembly: GCA_009746045.1. NCBI lineage: Eukaryota > Viridiplantae > Streptophyta > Mesostigmatophyceae > Mesostigmatales > Mesostigmataceae > Mesostigma > Mesostigma viride. Next base: position 1,359,614 of record RPFO01000348.1, read on the forward strand.
AAACTAACCCCTTGGAGGGGGTGAGACCTCTCCGCTAAACTAACCCCTTGGAGGGGGGGGGACCTCTCAGCTAAACTATCCCCTTGCAGGAGGGGGGACCTCTCAGCTAAAGTGCCCACTCCAAATTAGGTCCGACGTGGCTCTGTCAGACGTGAAGCGAGTCCAAAATTGCCCCGGCGCCAGAATGTTCTAAAAGGTGTGCGCTCAAGTTGGCTTTCTGAAGACGGCGCAAGGAAAATAGAACCGGAGTGTGCTCGACGAACACACTCGGCGCCTGGTTTTCAGGAAAGGTGCGCGCTCACCGTGAGACTGGGGATACATAGATATTGGTCCAGCGCTTTGGCTTACATCCCGGAGTGAGGTACTGGTGGACGTACTAATGCACATATACTTTCTACGGTAATTGTACGGTACATAATTTATAAGGACACGTGGCGAAACTGGGAGTGATCTAGGTGGCGTCAGATACAAGTCCTGACTGTGCCGACTACCTCCCTAGCGGATAGTGCCACGTGTCAAACGTCCAACGTGCCCCGACGGACCCATTTTGGCAAAGGTGTACGCTCAGCAATTTTTCACTTTGGCTGGTGACGGACGGCGCTGGACGGTACAAAAAGGTGTGCGCTCAAGTAGCGAAATAGGGGGGTTAGGCCCCCCCCCTCCCCTTGGCTACTTCTAGCGTGCAAGATGCTCTTGCCCCCTTGGCTGTTATGGGTTCCTGTGGTCACTCCGCGTTTATGGGCTCCTGTGGTCACTCCGCGTTCGGTCTCTAAAGGGTGCGTAGACGCAAACATGCAGTAGAACATGCAGTAGAAGAAGCAGTAGAACATGCAGTAGAACATGCAGTAGTACATGCAGTAGAACATCAGTAGAACGTGCAGTAGAACGTGCAGTAGAACGTGCTGTAGTACATGCAGTAGAACAAGCAGTAGAGCATGCAGTAGTACATGCAGTAGAACATGCTGTAGTACATGCAGTAGAACAAGCAGTAGAGCATGCAGTAGTATATGCAGTAGAACATGCTGTAGTACATGCAGTAGAACAAGCAGTAGAGCAAGCAGTAGAGCATGCAGTAGAACGTGCTGTAGTACATGCAGTAGAACATCAGTAGAACGTGCAGTAGAACGTGCAGTAGAACGTGCTGTAGTACATGCAGTAGAGCATGCAGTAGAGCATGCAGTAGTATCACCAATGCATGACGGAGGTGGCATGGCACGCGAGGGACAGGGCAATAGGCAGCGCAGTAAAGCCGTTTCAAACTGCTTGAATCAGGCCATCATATGCCTACTGTTTTTCCTGCTGCCATTTACCTCTTAGTTCGAGAAATTATGGAATTTGGGTCTACCCTCGTTTCATCATTTGCTAAGTGTGGACATCACACTGACCTAACTTTGCCTGATCATGTGTGTCATTGATCAGACATTCAACCCGGAATTGGCCTGTCCAGGATGGCATTTCGTTGGCTTCAATGAAGCCAGTACATGTACTAACATATACACTCTTATTGCATCTTTTCAGAACCGGTACGGACAGCGCCCCCCTCGTACCTGCAAACGTACCACAAGTACAGACTAGGCTCTTTTCTTAACTCACTTTTCCCCTTCGCTGGCCCCCTCGGCTGCCATTTCAGGGTTACGCAAGGTTTCCAAGACCATGTCGGTCAAAAGACGACTATTCGGCTGGTGAACTCCCAGGTGGGTGGCACATGGGGGTTCACCATGTGTGTGTTCGATTTCCATTCGGCTGGTTCACTTCCACGTGCGTGAGGTACTAATACGATGCAAGATCCACGGCGGCTGGTCATGTGTCGCCATGCCTTGGTTCCCTGGGTGTTCCGATATAACATATAATGCACAGTTCTAGGCACAACTATAGGCACGGTTCTAGACGGCTCTGTGGCCCTTTTTCCTTGCCGCGCAGCATAGCCTCGTACCATAGCCATTTACCAGTGTCCTTGTATCTGTCATTGCCTTATTTACTGACTACATCTCCATGGCGTCGGCTTCATTGCCTGGATGGATCGCCCCCTGTCTGGCATCCAATGACGTTGACCCTAATCATCCACATTGACGATGGGTTTGACCCTAATCAACCATTCAGCATTTCGCGTTCCACGAAGGGGAGTCGGAGATCGTGCTGCAGCACGTGACGTCGTCAGAGTCGCTGCGGTCCTATATCCGCATGCGCACCATGGATCCTCGGTTTAAGGTATGCCTCGGTTACGAGGGGGGGCATGCCCAGGCAAAGGCAACATTTCCTGTGGTGCCCGCCGGATAACATCAGCATGCTTCTCGTTCTACATTTCAGGCAGGCGACCCATAGTGTCGTTACTGTGGCCAACTACTGTATTGAGCTAACTGTTTATAGATTTAGTCCTGCTCAGAAAGTCAGTTCTATGCGAATGATCCCCAATTTAGAGTCAGCTTCTTGTCCGGAAGTTGCTGAGGTGGCTGTTCTGTTTACCTTTGGTCGCAATGGAGGTGCGACTTGGGCTCCTGCGCTCTGCTATCGCAGCATATGGAATTCGCGGGGATTCACTTTCATGTTTTCTTTCTCTTCTGTGCCACAACGTGAGTGCATTTACTTTCTTTGAAGTTTCCTTCTTTCTCAACTAAATGCTGTTCCGAATGGGTGGTTGCTGTCACGCCCTCTGCCACCAGTTTTACATCATCGACGGGGACTTTGTGAACCACGTGCTGAACGCCACCGAGTGGACTGGGGCCGCCTCCAATGGCTTCTTCGGCATAAATCTGGCATACCAACGTTGCCGGAACATCACCCTCTACGGCTTTAACAAAAATGTGAGAGATGGATGCTGGCGATTGCACGCGGGCGTCTGCCGGCGGTGCAATTCATGGTTTCCTGTCGCCACCCCCATGTCCCCTTGGTCTTGCCTGAGGCTACTGAATAGAGCTGACCTGAAAAAATGAACTGAAAATTACTCTCCCATGGGCTAGCGTGCCGATTTTTTTATGCATTAGGCCGAATCTATGCATCAGAAACCCGAGGCTGATATCTCTTTGAAACCACACGTTTGAAACCAACTAGAATCATCATTCACTATCATTGTTGTTGTTGTCGTTGTTGTTGTCGTTGTCGTTGTCGTTGTCGTTGTCGTTGTCGTTGTCGTTGTCGTTGTCGTCGTCGTCGTCGTCGTCGTCGTCGTCGTCGTCGTCGTCGTCGTCGTCGTCGTCGTCGTCGTCGTCGTCGTCGTCGTCGTCGTCGTCGTCGTCGTCGTCGTCGTCGTCGTCGTCGTCGTCGTCGTCGTCGTCGTCGTCGTCGTCGTCGTCGTCGTCGTCGTCGTCGTCGTCGTCGTCGTCGTCGTCGTCGTCGTCGTCGTCGTCGTCGTCGTCGTCGTCGTCGTCGTCGTCGTCGTCGTCGTCGTCGTCGTCGTCGTCGTCGTCGTCGTCGTCGTCGTCGTCGTCGTCGTCGTCGTCCTCGTCCTCGTCCTCGTCGTCCTCGTCGTCCTCGTCGTCCTCGTCGTCCTCGTCGTCCTCGTCGTCCTCGTCGTCCTCGTCGTCCTCGTCCTCGTCGTCGTCGTCGTCGTCGTCGTCGTCGTCGTCGTCGTCGTCGTCGTCGTCGTCGTCGTCGTCGTCGTCGTCGTCGTCGTCGTCGTCGTCGTCGTCGTCGTCGTCGTCGTCGTCGTCGTCGTCGTCGTCGTCGTCGTCGTCGTCGTCGTCGTCGTCGTCGTCGTCGTCGTCGTCGTCGTCGTCGTCGTCGTCGTCGTCGTCGTCGTCGTCGTTGTCGTTGTCGTTGTCGTTGTCGTTGTCGTTGTCGTTGTCGTTGTCGTTGTCGTTGTCGCTGTCGCTGTCGCTGTTGTCGTTGTTGTTGTTGTTGTTATTGTTGCTGTTTGACTATCAATACAATCTGTGTGTGTCCTCGGTTTTGGCACGGATGCGGCCTCTTTCTCTCCTTCCCTTCCCTGATTCTTCTCTTTAGTGGAAAGCCGAGAAGGACATGGAAGCGCAAGGCCCCCCAAGCGACAAAGGCAACGCCGCAGCGCGGTACCACTACTACGACAAGGTATGTGGTCTCCATGCCATGCGGTACCACTACCATAACAAGGTATGTGGTCTTCCTGCCATGATGTGCTTGCCATACCAGTATTGTGGGTACGTATGGTGAGCGGCAATGCAGTGGGCGCATTTTTTTTGGGGGGGGGGGTCGAGGGAAACCGATGTGCGAGAGAGTGAGAATTGCATTCGTGTAAATTTGGCTGTGGTGTGGACAGCAGTTTGATCCAAGCCTCCAATATTGGCTGGTTACAGTGGTCCAGCAGGGACAGTTTCACTGCGGGGAACACTACCCATGTCCCAAGCTCTTCTGAAGAATGTCGGCATGGCACGCAAACCGTTGCAAACCAGGGCAAGCAAACCGTGGCAAGCAAACCGTGGCAAACGAACCAGGGGAAACAAACCGTGGCAAGCAAACCAGGGCATCCTTTCTGTCCACACCACGACGACGACATACAATTTGAGTGCTCTTATTCTTTTCGCAAGGTGGTTGGCTTCATCGCGCAGATCGAGCCCAACGAATCACAGCTGCAGCGGGATGTGGCCGAGGGTCCCAAGCTGGATGAATTTGTCAGGAGATGTGAGGGCGCCATAGTGTATGGCGATGCTGGTCATGCTGGTCACCATCACCACCCTTAAGGGCAGGTTTTCGGCAGCGTTAAACTGCCAGCTAGATGGCCTGCAAATGGAAGCAGACCATGGCTGAAGTGAGCAGTTCAGGGGATGTAGATTGTGGCGCAGTTTCATTTTTGTGCTAACCGTGCTCAAGACACAATGTCTATAGATAGGAAACTAGATTTTCCACGTGCATGAGGATCATGCCAGCCAGCCAGTTTTGGCAGTCGATCTATAGCTGCGCTCTTATTTACTGAGCAACCAGTTCCACATTTTGATGCCTATAATGATTTCGCCCAGCAGGAATATCGATCCAAATCAAATTCTGCTGCATGTGTTCACAATGTGGTGAATATGTTGAAATTTACCCCTTGAATATGCACTCATTCAGTTTTCAATTCTATCGAAGGTTGTCTCTTTTCAAATATCGAAGCTCCGGCGCTACAATTCTCTCAGTTGGATGGTGTTGTATACCGCGAAATCTGGCCGGCCTGCGCTGGTTGTCGCCAGCCTTGGTATTGTGTACCGCGATATCATAAATTAAATTAAATTGGAACATATCTCCGTTGGGAGTACATGTACAGCACATATCCGGCCTGAGCTAGAGGAGGGGCATATGGCTTGTAATACATTCTGGGCTACTTCCTGCAAGGGTAGGGTGTAAACTACACATGCTCTGGCCGGTGCACGAAGTGCACCTGCACCAGCTATGTATTCCAGCAGCTAAGGTGCGGACATAGGGTGGAAGATCGTCATGGCTAAACAATGGCTAGGGCATGGCGTCTCAGCAGAGAGTAGCTCTCTGCATATAGGCAAAGCTTGGCTAAATTCTTAATCATCTGTGGGGAGTCCCATCATAGGCGCACCGGCATGCGCAAAGGCGTGGGCCACATGCTAAGCTAAGCCTGACTAGTCTACAGTACTGAAAGTAAATTACTTTAGAAAGACGAAGCCATTGTGATATTCCTGGAGCTGCCAGGTGCGGCACTGCAGGGCGCCTACCGCCTGCCCCATCCACGGGCCAAGGCTGGGCCCCCTCCAGTGGTCCTCACCTTCAGCGACATCACAGCCCGAGTTCGGTTCCTCTCTCGCCGCAAGAAGCTGGTGGACACCTCCTGGTCGCTTGACGACGACCTGACGCCAGCCCAGCAGCAGCAACGCCGCGATCAGTGGCCCGACTAGATCCGCCACAAGACCAACGGCCCGAGAAGCCCCAAGTGTACTGGCGGGGCGGGGACCTCTATGTCAACAAGAAACTGTGGAAGCCCCCCCGGGCTTCCCCGGGATAGAGCACTCCAGCTAGTTGTCTAGATGGGGGCAGTCGATTATGGGATAGCTTAGGCATTACAGCACTTGAAACGATATTAGCGCACAGCATTATAGTACCTTCAATTAGCTCTGGCACCTTGTGGTCATCAGCTTGCGCCCCTTAACCCAAGGCCGACCCCGGCGCGCCCGATTGCGGCTGTGGCATGCCTTTGGCATGAAGGAGACTGGGGTTCTCTGCCCTTTCTCCTGTAGTGCACACACAGGGATTAAAAGCACTTCGGTGCTCCGTGACTCCCCAACGGGAGCACGAGATTAATTAATTAAGGCCGACGTCTTGAGCCCACCTCACATTTGTAGCATAAGCTATGCGTCAGCCTACCTATGGTATTGCACTAGGGTTGTATAATTGCACCCACAGTGTTGCGCCCGGGCATGATGCACCATGCCGTGGAGAGAGCGTTCTGTGGCCTGCCCACGGCTTGCGGCAGTGAGAGAAGCTACTAGGGCCGGCCCTCCCTCCTTCTCGATGTGTATATAGGGTTGAAGGTTCCTTTACTCTGTATTGGCACGCACGTGACGCAGTCACGTGCTTATTAATTAATTAATTAATTAATTAATTAATTAATTAATTAATTAATTAATTAATTGCGATATTCACGGCCGAGTTTAATTGGTGCCTGGCAAACGTGAAAGTTATGATCTCCGCCGTCAGCCATGGCTATGTCTCGTGGCTTGTGGCTCGCGGCATAGCATAGGACCACTCACGGTCATAATTTACATAACTTGTAATTAAATAAGTTATATGCAACATATATATTTACTGTAAGTAATTATATTTTAAATATAATATATATTTACTGTCGCGACCCATATGCGGTCTAGATCCCTCTCAGGCCTGCATGGTGGGCCGGCAGCGATGTTGCTGCGTGTCGTAGTTCTGTGATGTAGTTAATAGTTGTACCTTGTGCAGCTGCGCCGTGATCGATCCTTGGATGTCCGTGTCAGATCGATTACATACTTTTATTTTCTTCAGGGTTCTACTTCTTTTCGGGGTTTTCCTTATGTTACATGCCAATCTCACCTCCGTAATTTATCATTCTCAATCAATGAATATATAGGCAGCGGCTGTCCCGTGCGCTCACTCGCAAAGTGGCTGATGTGTTATTCCGCCGCGTCCCGCGGGCCGTCAAGCTTGTCGTGACCCGAGCGGTGTAGGTCACTCCCCGGCCCGACCTGGTGGGCCGGCAGAGGTGTTGCTGCGTGTCGTAGTTTTGTGTTGTACTTAGTCAGTGTATACCTTGTGCTGCCAGGCTTGATCCTTGCATGCATGCCCGTGTCGGATGCTTATTATTGCCTTGCGTACGGTTCTTCTTTTCAGGGTTTAATTTCCTTATGTTGCATGGGCACCATTCTCACCTCCGTAATTTACCATTCTCAATGAATATAATATATATTAAAAAATACAATTACTTACATCAGAGGAAAGGCACCCACGTAAAAATCATATATATTATATTCATTGGCTGCGCTCGGCAATGAAAATTCTGCAGCTCAGGCTGCAGCTTCGCCTTTGAACAGGTCCGGCAGGCGGCGATGACACTAGTCGTGCACTGGTGGTCGTCCAGCAACCCCCCGGGCTTAACGCCTCGCCATCTGCATCGCCTGACCCCAAGCGCACCCGCCCAGCCGACGACACAGGAGGGTCTTCACGCCCAGAACCGAGCTTTCGGCCCCGGCCTTTCAAGGTCGCAGATTACGACTGGGCCACCATTTCTCCGACCGATGCTCTGCGCTGCATCTTCTTCGGGGATTACGCTTCGCTTTACGACCTGTGCCTCCATTTCCACTCCATCAATCGCCTCCTCGCCCCGGACGGCAGCCGCTGGGCCAACATCTACGGGCTGTCCGGCTGCGTCCGCCCCCATCTCCAGCACGCCATCCTCAACTCCCTTCTCCAGCGCTCTGACGGCGAGATCTGGGCTCCACCCCTTTCCGTCCCCACCCTCCGCTCCATCCTCACGGAAGCCTTTCAGCAGCACGTGACCCCCCTTGCTGCCGACATAGCAGCAATCGGCGGCACGCTGACTGCTGAACTTCCTCACATTTCCACCGCCGCCGCCTCCACCTCCACGGCCATTTCCGCCTCCACTGCCGACATCAAAGCCCAGCTCCTCGACCTCGACCAACGCCTTCAAGCCACCGCCAACGCCCTTGAGAGCTTGCATGACACCGCCGGCCTCACCGCCCAGGCGGTGAAGGACATCGCCGCCCAGCCGGCGCCTGCTGGCTCGGCCGGCGATGCTCCCTCCACCTGGGCGGACTTGCTTAACTCGTCGTCTGTCCCTGGTCCTAATTTTAGGACTGAGTTCAACTCAGTCCTAATTTTAGGACCTAATTTTGAGGTTTTGTAGAAAATTCGCCCCGGTCGGAATATTTGGCAGAAAAATTTTCTCAAAATTTATTCAAATACTACTTGAAAAGATCTTTCTTGGACATATTTTTGGGATTTTTTTGGATTTGATTTGGGCGTCTAACCGTACGGTGAAAGTACAGGTGGTAAGGGTACATTTTCACGCGAAACGTGAGTTCCGGAAATGCACGACCTAGCCATGGCGGCTTGCGCCCATGCATGCAGTTTACGTTTTCGGACGATTTTGCGGGCCAAACCCAGGAAATAGATTTTTTATGTCCTAAAGATGATACAAGTGAATTTTAACCTCGCGGGGATGCGATTTACTGGGTGTCGGCACTGTTCTTGCTGGAAAAATCTGCGATTAGGCAGGTCGACGGAATGGATTACTACAATTGATTCCCGGATCAAATCGAAGGGTTTATAGGTTTCTTTCTACCTTTTATCATGTATTGTCGTAGGTTAAGTCTAGTGGCAGTAAAGATTTGATGATTTCGACCACTCTGTCACGTCATGGTTTGTGTGCCGCAAAGTGCCACTTTTGCAGGCACCGCCTGGGCCAAGGTAACGCCAGCCGTGCCAGGTAAAGCTGGAATATCGCTGCTTCATCGTTTCTTGGTATTCTTACATGAGTTTAAGCTTGCGATGCGCTGTCAGTTTTGAGTCTTGCTGCTCTTTCTTGACCGTTGCCTGCCCCTCTCTAAAACCATCTTTTTAGATGATCTTACCAGGCATTTGCCTTACCGTAGCGTGGCTGTACAAGGTTTTAGGTGCTGAATGGGTTAAAACACTTTCATAGATGTTAGTTATTCTCTTGCTATGTTCATACTGCATGATTGTGTGGTCATGGGCTGCGTCAAGGGTACTGTCAAGCTTATACGGGTGAGTGAAAAATCATGGTGATAAACCACTGTCATCATGTGCCAGCAGGTATCCTGGCCATGTCATGGCAAGGTAATACAGTTTTATCCATGTCCATTCTTGTAAAGAACAATTAAATGTGACTAACCTACCCATTATATCGGTGGTTATTACTTATAATACATCCCTTTGTAGCTACGTATCCATACGCATTCCCTACATGTATGCATAGGCTTTCACACATAATAAGGTACAATATAACTGCAATATGATGATGCAAGTATGTTTTCCTATTATGCCTGAAGGGAAATGGGCTGATTGACATGGTTTGTGGCCACGCTACTATGTAGTATGACCGCACTTACATGCTTGCAAATTGCTAGCATGGCCCAGTCCTATGTATAGGACTGGCAGTATTTGGCGTGTTTTAGGCAGTGCCAGTGGCCAAATTGAGTCCAGTTTTTTGCCACAGGTCAAGAACTATATTTTTTACATGCCTGTATTTTTTTAACATGCATATGGAATTTATTCAATTTTTGCCACTCGTGCTTCCACACAAAAATGCAAATTCGCCGACGGTGCCATACATCCAAGGAATTTTTAGGAGTTTGGGTCAAGTTTTCACTGATGTAGTATTTTTGCCAGCAAGAGGACATCAAATACTCCATAGACCCACATCTAAGCATCTTGGATGGACCCCCCACCTAGTCACTACACACGGTTGAAAAAGGTCAACTCAGTCCTATTATTAGGACTGAGTTGGGACAGACGACGAGTTAAGCAGCACACCACCTCCACCACCTCCACCATCTCGGCACAACTCAAGCAACAAGCCCTCGACCTTCGCGAGGAAGCCGACATCGCCCGGCGCAGCCACAATGTCATCGTCAAGCACTTCGACCAGCAGGCAGGTGAGACCTCCACGAGCCTTCTTGAGGCATTTAAGCGCGCCATTCTTGCCCCCATGTTACTCACTGGTGAGCTGGACATGTCGGCTGTCCGCCTCCCCCGCGCGCGGGGGAAGGCTGGCCCGGCCCCCGTGCTCCTCACCTTTAAGTACATGGCGGACAAGCTGGCGTTCCTTAAATGCCGCAAGAAGCTCTCGGAGACTCGCTTCACGCTGGACGACGACTTGACCCTGGCCCAGCAACAACGGCGACGCGAGCTATGGCCGGCCTACCTTCAGCTCCGGCAGAGCGCAAGGGGGAAGCCGGTATACTGGAGGGGGGCGGTCATCCACGTTGACCACAAGCCCTGGCAGCCCCTCCTGCCACCTCAGACTAGGAATATATATACCAGTAGTGTAGATTAGTAAGGCTTAGCCTAGCATGTGGCCCACGCGCATGTGCGCCCATAATGGCCCCCATGGATGATGCCTTCAACATTTAGCCATGCTTTGTCTATAATGGGACCCCCATGGATGTTGCATTAAGAACTTAGCCATGCTATGCCATGCAGAGAGATGCTCTCTGTCGAGAAGCCATGCCCTAGCCCTTGCATAGCCATGATGATCTTCCTCCCCCGTGCCAGGATCCCCTTAGCTGGGTTGAACCTGAGACAGCATGGTGGTGCCGGTGCCCTTGCGGCACCTAGAGCAAGTGTTGCTTACATTCCCACCCTTGCATGAAGTAGCCTAGGATGTATTTAAAGCCATATGCCCCTTCTCAGGGATATGTGCTACATTGACTCCCAACGGAGTGATGTTGATAATTAATTAATTAATATTCATTCAGAATGATAAATTACGGAGGTGAGATTGGCATGCATGCAACATAAGGAAAACCCAGAAAAGAAGAAGAACCCTAAAGAAAAAAATAGTAATCTGACACGGGCATGCAAGGATCACGCCAGCTGCACAAGGTACAACTAACTACATCATGTCACGCAGCAACATCGCTGCCGGCACATGCACCTGAGGCCTGGAAGGGATCGAGACCACATGGGTTGCGACCAAGTCGACCCGGGTGCGGCAGAATAACACATATCAGCCGGCCGGCCACGGTGCGAGTGAGGGCGAGTGACAGGCGCTGCCGCCATGCAATACGAGGACCATGTTGTGCGTGCAGACCACCGGCACGGGGCGGTCTGACCTTCGAGGTTGAGGAGGCGGTCTTCACGGCGCTGGCAGCGGCTCGTGGAAAAACTCCGCCGTCTTGGGGCCCATGGCCCCGAACTCCTCAAGGACAAAGAGGATGACCCGGTGGGGCCCCACATTGCCGTAGGAGGCAAACTCAGTGTCGCGCTAGCTCAGCCACAGCCGCAGCAGGCTGCGCCGGCATCCACCGACAGCCGCCCGTCTGATTAATTAATTAATTAATTAAACTCGTGCTCCCGTTGGGGAGTCACGGAGCACCGAAGTGCTTTTAATCCCTGTGTGTGCACTACAGGAGAAAGGGCAGAGACCCCCAGTCTCCTTCATGCCAAAGGCATGCCACAGCTGCAATCGGGCGCGGCTAGCTAGGACAGGCTAACGATCCGGCAAACTGTGGGTGCAATAAGACCCATGTGAGCATATCATAGCAAGGAGCGTGGGCAAGTAATCTGAACATAGCCAGGGCGTAGCATGGCTGTACTAGAACTAGGCTAAGGCTATGGCTGGTTGTGTACCGTGCGTTGGCGGCACGTGACTAGGTGTGTTGGCACAGCTAGGCAAACATTCTAGGCATGGCTGCCTTAGCGACAGTGACTCCAATGGTTACAAGCTAGGGCTATTGCTATTCTAGCCCGCTGGGGGCGTCCACATCTTGTGGTTGATCATCAGGTCCCCGCCCCTCCAGTACACCTTGGGCTTCTGGGGGTCCTGCTTATGGCGGAGGTATTCCGGCCACAGGTCGCGTCGCTGCTGTTGCTGAGCGGGGGTTAGGTCGTCATCCAGCGTCCAGGTGAGGTCGTGCAACCGCTTGCGACGAGAGAGGACCGAACCGCTGCTTATCCTCAGGGGAGAGGAAGGTGAGCAGGACTGGTGGGGTGGCCGCCTTGTCCCGTGAGTGGGGAAGGCGGTGGCACCCACGCAGTTCTACCTCACCGACCAGGCCCATGAGGGTAAGAAGCCCGTCTGATGATGTGGCGACCGGAGAGCGGCCGAGCCACGAAGACATCAATGAGCAGGTGGCATGAACCCTGCCCATCGTAGTCAAGCATGCACGGTAATGTCGGGGCGGCACCTGTTAATTGGGTGAGTACGGAGGGCGGCCCCATCCCGTCCGCGTCCTCGCACTTGATGGTGGAGTGGGGAATGATCGACCGATTGACTGAACCATGGCTCACACCACCTGGAAGAGAGCGGTATGGAGAGAGAGGAACCAGTTCTGGTTCTGCTGGCCACCCATGCATGCACGCAATGTAGTGCGTCCCAGTAGTATCGAGAGCAAGCAGCTGCCGCAGGACGCACCCGCCGTGATGAGCTAGAGGTTGCGGGGCAAACACGGCTGGTGTGGAGGGCGATGGGCGATGGCGTAAAGAGCCGGAACCAGCGTGAACAAAGTGTTCATGAGGAGGGCGCGCAGGCATGCAGCCCCCACGCTCCCCTCAAGGGAAACGGAGACTTGATCAAGCCAAGCCTGGGCCGCCCCTGATTGTTCAAGCTCCCATGCAGACCGGCGGCCATCCAGTCGGCACAGCCTGTATACGATGTAGTATAGTTACCCGCGTAGGTCTTTTGCTGTTTTTCATGAACACAGGCAAGGAAGACACTAGGACTGACGACAGTGGACACGCCGCCGCGTGCCCCGGGGCAGGCGACAGTGGACGGCCTGGGCGGGGCAGACGAGGTCGCAGGCCTGCTGGATCCCAAGGTAAGAATCGACTGCACAGCCTGCACGAAGGGGAAGGGGTGACCAAGTCGGGGATGGCGCTGACGGCGCTGGGGACCAACCGGCGGATCTCCGCCCAGGCCTGAGCAACAGAGCCAAGGAAGGCGGCGGGGGCGAGGCGAGCTAGGGGCGCGGGTGAGCCCACACCCGCCCATGCGGCAGGGGACTCAGGGTGGCCAAGCGCATGGAGTGAGCTGGCAGGCTATAGGGCCGGAGAGGAGCACCTGCAAGGCGGCCTAGCTGAATGCGCTCGTTGTGGCCCTCGATTTGCGGCAAGCCGCGCCAAGTGCCGGGGGGGGGCGCCACGGAGCCAGTGAACCACCCGCGGGTGAATATATATTCATTGAGAATGTTGTCTAATCACCAAGAAAATGTCCTCATATGAGGACATTTTTAAGCATGGATACCATTTGTAATAACTCACATATTTCAACATATCCATGGGTACGGCATGGAACCATGTTCATTTATGATATGTTCAAGAGTAGCAATGCTTAACATCCATGAAATATGCTCATTGTATAATGGTTTGCGATTTATGAATGCAGGGGGGTCGCTACGCGAGTGACCAACAAGCACTCAAGTCAACAATATGCCCAGAAAGAAGGCAGGGCCAGGTCATGGCTGGTCCTGAAAATGCACCCAAGGTGCCCACAACATGTCTACGTTACACCCTCGCTATCCTAGACCCTGCAGCCTGCCGGGGGGGGCCCAAAATGTAACTGGCAGCCAGGGACCATGGTGCAGGCCAAATAGCAGGTGTAAAGCTAGCTCAAAGCTAGCCCAGTCCAAAGAATGAAATAAGAAGCAAATACTTGCCAAGGTTAGGTCCATGATCGTTATTGGACGCTTGGCTGCCACCACGGTGCTCGACAATGATGCTGAAGCCTTCAATTATATATGAAGCAGATACTGCAAAGAGGCACAAATAGCAATACAAGCACAATGTAAGCATGACAAGCTCAAGTTTCCAAGCCAGTCTAGCTCACTTGGACATGAGGTTAAGCGTTAGAAACATATGGGCAACATCCCAGCAAGCCTTGAAAAAGTTTTCAGCAACAAGGCAGTATATGTGTTAAATCAAACTACCACATTGCAACTAAGCACAGTGACTTCTACTTGCTGCTGTTTTGACGACGCAAGGCCGTTTACCTTTTCAGTGACACCACGGGAAAAGAAAGCATTACCCAGCAAACTTCCTTTAAGTTCTCCGGACATAGGCGTAATCACAACCACGACGTTGGGCATTGAAAAGAACCGGAATCATTAAGTCTGCGGGAGTAATAAGCTACGATACTCTTGACACGCTTGTTTAGAACGATGCGGTTGCGGATGACATCCGGAACCTTGTTCTTGACGTGCGCCCAGGCCGCCAGCTGCGCGGGACAGCTCAAGAAATATATATTAAAGGACGGTGACGCCCGGGAAGCACCCAGCCTTGCGGCAAAAGTAAAATATGGCTCGCGCTCGCCGTGGTTTTCGCCAGGCGTGACTGCGATATCACGACGAAAAAATGGAGACTCTTTGACCCATCTAACTGCCCAGGTCCCTCTGTTGCCCGGGTCGCCCATTAACCCAGAAGCGTACCATAACCCATACTCGCGATATCCGCAGCTACTGGGCGGAAAAAGAAATTGTAAAACCGAACTGCATACTGACCTATCATGCCATCTACGTAGCTTCCAGATTTTCTTCAACGATGCCAAAATCCGTTCATGAACAATATTTTCGACATATACAAAGCAACTGCACGTCAAAAGCAGCATCTTCGAAATGACTAGATGATGATCTAAAGTTCTGTCTTCATTCGGGGCAAAATAATGGCCTATAACGTTCAGGCAAGCCTCAGAACTGGAACGACCCCATAGCCGTCACTCGACAAAATACTCGATTACATTGCAGCGTTCTTGCTGTAGTAGGTACTTTTCCTCGCCTCATATTTTCCAGGTACGGTCGGCCCCTGTCGACCCCGGGGGCCTTGCGCGCTCAGTACCTATCCCAGTTTCGCGCCAAAACCCACCAGGGATCCTCAGGACCAACTTTGGCGCCAAAACCGCCCCCCTGACCCCCCCCGTCTCAAACGAGGACTATGTCCTCAAATGAGGACATTTGGTTTTTGGACAATAGATTACGGAGGTAAGATAGGCATGCAACATAAGGAAAAACCCGATAACTGGGAGAATAACCCTGAAGAAATTAATAGTAGTCTGACACAGACATCCAAGGATCACGCCAGCTGCACAAGGTACAACTAACTATACATCACAAAACTACACGCAGCAACAGCGCTGCCGGCCCACCATGCAGGCCTGGAAGGGATCTAGACCGCATGGGTTGCGACAAAGTCGGCCCGGGTGCGGCGGAATAACACATCAGCCACGGTGCGAGTGAGGGCGAGTGACAGGCGCTGCCGCCAATACGAGGACCACGTGCGGGCCGACCACGGGGCGGTCTGACCCTCGAGGTCGAGGCGGTCTTCACGGCCCTGGCAGCACTCGTGGAAAAACTCCGCTGTCTTGGGGCCCATGGCCCCGAACTCCTCAAGGACAAAGGGGATGACCCGGTGGGGCCCCACATTGCCGTAGGAGGCAAACTTGTCGCGCTCAGCCACAGCGGCAGCAGCGCCGGCATCCACAGCCGCCCGGAGGATGTGGCGACCGGAAAGCGGCCGAGCCACGGAGACATCGATGAGCAGGTGGCATGAACCCTGCCCGTCGTAGTCAAGCACGGTAATGTCGGGGCGGTGGTCGGGTGAGTAGAGGGCGGCCCCATCCGCGTCCTCGCACTTGATGGTGGAGTGGGGAAAGACCGACCGAACCATGGCACACACCACCCGGAGGAGTCTGAGCGGTATGGAGATAGAGGAACCAGTTATGGTTCTGCTGGCCACCCATGCACGCGATGTAGTGCGTCCCAGTAGTATCCAGAGTGCTCAAGCCCGCAGCTGCCGCAGGACGCACCCGCCGTGATGAGAGGTTGCGGGGCAAAGAGCTGGTGGCGGAGAGCGATGGCGTAAAGGGCCGGAACCAGCGTGAACAAAGGGCTCATGGGGAGGGCGCGCAGGAATGCGGACCCCACGCTCCCCTCAAGGGAAACGGAGTGAAGCCAAGCCTTCCCCTGATCGTTCAAGCTCGTGGGTGAATATATATAGGGGGCTACGGCCAGCCCGGCCAACTTGTTCACATCATGGAGGACGGCACTCGCGGCGGCCTGCTGTCGCGGTCGGGCACCCAGCAAGGGGACCCCCTGGGACCCCTGTACTTTGCCGCCCCCCTCCAGGGTTGCCTCCAAGCGGTCCATGCTGCCCACCCGGCGGTCGCTATTCAGGCCTACTTGGATGATATCTACCTTCTGGGCCCTGTGCCGGACACCACCGCGGCTCTGCTGGCACTGCAGACCGCGGTGGCCGACATCAACCTCCAGTTGACCCTGGCCAAGTGCGCGGTGTACTCGCCCCAAGGTGATTGCTCCGGCTTTCCGCCCCAGCTCTTGGGCCGGGACGAGCGCCTCCATGGGTTGGATGTCCTCGGCGTTCCGGTTGGCGACCCCGCGTTTGTCATCGATGCGCTGCGGGCCGCCCTCGAGGCACGCACTGAGGTACTGCCCTTGATTGCGCGCCTTCATGATTCGCAGACCAAGGGTCTGCTTCTGTGGTTTTGCGCTCACCCTCGCGTCGTTCACTGGCTCCGGGGCGCTCTTCCGGCTCAGGTCCGGCTGGCTGCCGAGGGCCACGACGAACGCATCCAGTCGGCCTTGGCGCAGCTGGTCCCGCCGGGGCCCCGACCTCCCGCCACATGCTATTCGCATTGCCTCCCTGCCTGCACGGATGGGTGGCTGCGGTCTGACTCGTGCCGCCCGGCTGGCCCCGGCAGCATTTTTGGGCTCCGTCGCTCAGTCGTGGGCGGAAAGCTGCCGGCTCCTGCCCCTTTTGGCAACGGCAGCGCCTGACCTCCTGGACCCCAGCAGCCCTTTGCCCTTCGTCACCGCCATCCAGGAGGCCTATGCTGAGATCCAGCAGGCCTGTTCTCCCGTCCGTGCCGCTCAGGCGGTACAGCGCCACCTCCCTCGCGGCACTCCCTCGGTCGCCTCCGTTCAATCTCCCGCCGCATTCCCTGCTCGCGTCATCGATAAACACCAGAAAACCTACGCGGGTATTCTGCACACGGCTGATTGGATTGCTCTTTTCGCGGACCTCAACGCCCAGGGACGTGCGTGGCTGTTCTCGCTTTCCTTGCGGAGTGTGGGCTCGGCGTACCTTCGTGCTCTTCCCATGGCCCCCCCATTCGCCTTGGCTCCCAGCCACTACTCGGTGGCGCTCCGGCACCAGCTATTTGCCCCGCAGCCTCTTGTTCCGGCCGGGCGGCCTTGTGGTAGCTGTGGGCAGCCGCTGGATCCCACGGGGACTCACTACCTTGCCTGCATGGGGGGCCAACAGAATCAGAATTGGTATTTGTATTTGCACACTGTCCTCCTGACGGTGGTGCTCGCCATGATTCGGTCGGTTTTCCCCCACGCGAACATCCGGTCCGAGGATGCGGATGGCGCTGCCTTCTATTCCCCCAACCACCGGCCTGACATCGTGGTGCTGGACTTTGAGGGGGGTGGCCGGCATCTGCTTATTGACGTTTCGGTGGCGCGGCCCTTGGCTCTTAGCCACGTGGCTGGGGCCTCCCTCACGGCAGGTTACACGGCGGACCGGGCGGAGCGGGCCAAGCTCCTGGCCTACGGCGACGTCGGGCACCATCGCGTGGTGCCCTTTGTCCTGGAGGAGTTTGGGGCCATGGGGCCCCTGACCTCCGCCTTCTTCAAGGAGTGTTGCCGGCTCCGGGAGGACCGGCTGGACCTGGAGGGCCAGCGGGCCCCATGGTCGGCGCGGACCTGGACGTCATATTGGCGTCAGCGCTTGTCGGTGGCGCTGACTCGGGCCATGGCTGACATCATGCTCCGCCGTACGCGGGCTGATTTTGCGGTGCAGCAGGGCTATTAGGTTCCTCCCGTTAGGCGTTTCCATTGGTCTTATCGTAGTATAGAGCTTTGACATGGCTCTGTATATAGGTTTATAGCTGGGCGTTTGCTTTGGTTTTAGTGATTTCACTCTGCTGTAAGTATAATTATATTTTTAATATATATAGGATCGATTTATCATTCTAGCTCAATGAATATAGTAGTATATAGGATCGATTGTCCCATGCTGGCTGTAGTTGTTTTGTCGTGGTATCTCTTGTAATTAGCGTTGGCTTTGTTTATTTTTACGTGGGGGCCTTTACTCTGATGTAAGTATTCATATTTTTAAATATATAGTACAGTGGATGCCTGCGCTGCTGCCGCCGTGGCTGCGCGCGACAAGTTTGCCTCCTACGGCAATGTATCATCTCTGTATATCAGGGTATGCCTCGTATTTCGGACGAGATTAGGCAGCGTAGGATAGCATTTGTAGCACATCTTGCTCGCACCAGCCAGGTTGACACCACCCTTGGTCTGGCCAGCCCCCAGCGGCTCGGCCAACCAGCCTGGCGGCATATTATCTTGACCTGGCCTGGCCCCAATGACATTCCCAGGAAGCTAGGTGAACCTGCCATGAACTACACCCGGATGTTGCTGGCCGACCTAGTGGTCCCAGCTCAGTTTGAGCACCGCATCCACTCCCTCTCCCTTCTTTGGACTTCCATGCAGAACAAGAAGAGGTGGCAGAAGATTGTCCAGGCTCACACGCCAGCCCCTGTGGGCAAGCCACCCCCCCCCAAGAGGAAGGGGCGTTTTTGCTGAGTAGTGTAGTTAGGATTTTCTAGACTAGATAGCTTAGAGTTAGGTTAGTTCGATTACGCGGCTTCTCCCACCTCCACCCATCCAACATGGAATATGTGCTACATGACCTCCCAACGGAGGCATGTTACAATTTAATTTAATTTACGGCAATGTGGGGCCCCACGGTCGGGTCATCCCATTTGTCCTTGAGGAGTTTGGGGCCATGGGCCCCAAGACGGCGGAGTATTTCCACGAATGCTGCCAGCGCCGTGAAGACCGCCTCGACCTCGAGGGTGAGACCGCGGCCCCGTGCTCTGCCCGCACATGGTCCTCGTATTGGCGGCAGCGCCTGTCCCGCGCGCCCTCACTCGCACAATGGCTGATGTGTTATTCCGCCGCACCCGGGCCGACTTTGTCGCGACCCATGCGGTCTAGATCCCTCCCAGGCCTGGTGGGCGCCGGCAGCGATGTTGCTGCATGTCGTAGTTTTGTGATATGTAGTTAGTTGTACCTGGTGCAGCTGGCGTGATCCTTGCATGCCCGTACGTGTCAGCTTAGCATACTATTATTTTCTTTAGGGTTCTTCTCCTTTTCGGGTTTTTCCTTATGTTGCATGCCAATCTCACCTCCGCAATTTATCATTCTCAATGCATACTATATATTCATTGAGAATGATAAATTACGGAGGTGAGATTGGCATGCAACATAAGGAAAACCCCCGTACTATATGTAGTACAAATAAATAATACAATTAATAATATTATTTGTATTATTCAGTTACGTGTAATATAATAATATTACACGTAACTGCGTCATTAATTTACATACCTAGCTCATGTGATACAGTAAGGCCGGCTATGATACAAAGTTACATTATATTATAATAACATGATTCCGTTCCTAGACCAGTCTGTGGGGGCTCCGCATGTGACCCAGCTTGGCATTCATAGCGATTCGGGCCGCGGTGACCACAACCCTGAGGACTCTTGCAGTCACGTGTACGTTGAAATTGAAATGACTCCATTGGGAGATCATGCAGCATGTATTCCAGGGCTGATGGAGGTGGGTGGGAACTGAGCCGCGAAAAACTAGCTAACTCTAATCTAACCTACAAAATGGCTATGTTGACTATGAATTCAGCCCTGATTTATTCCTATGCCAATGATGTGAGCTGCAGCAACAACCGGGTGTAATGCTTGACTCGGGCTGTCCAAGGATATTGGCACGCTTCCGGTCCCGACCTATGGGTCACATCTGTAATCATCACCACACTCAAGGCTCATCAAGCATAGTGGACCGTGTCCTGACTACTGAATGTATCTCAGGTCAAGACGACTCGGCATCGTCATCATCATTTTCAGCGTCCTGCCCCGAGACATGGCTCGTCGCCTCATCATCGTCCTTGTCAGCGTCCCCATCGGAGCCCTGGCCATCCGCGTCGTTGTGGTTGGCCTCCCGCGTGCTCCCGTTCTGCTGCGAGCTGGACGTCCCCTCCGCCTTCTTCTTGGCCGGGCCCTGCGTCAGGCTATACTTTCCTTTCCCCTTGCCCTTGCCCGCGTCGTCTTCCTCTTCCTCATCTCCCTCCCCTTCCTCCTCCTCCTCGTCACTGTACTCCTCGTCTTCATAGTCCTCCTCCTCCTCGTCGGCCTCCTCGTCGTGCTCTTCCTCCTCCCCTTCTCCGTCCGAGTGAACGTCGTCGCCTTCGGCCCCACCCATGCCGCGCGTGCCCTTGCGCGATCGCTTGCCGACCTGCGGGGAACGCAGAGGCGGCGCAGGACAGGCATGGGTCACGACAAACAAAGGGGGCATGGTCATCAACCAAGACTTCAGTAGATTTACCAAGACTTACTAAAAATGACTTACTACAGATGACCAAGACTTACCCTAAAAGATTTCTCTGTTGCCGACTACGTAAGAGATGTGGCCCATATGGACACAGCAGCAGGCGGCAGCATGAACAACAAGAGGAGAAAGCCGATAGACAACCATCGCAACCCATCATTTGTGCAGCACAGGTCGCGCGCGGGGAACACAAGATGTGATACAAGACATCGGCAACACAGTCTTGCCACCGACACTTCCGTCAAAAGGAGCTATTTTACTGCCACCGACCATCAGTCGCAACTACTGTGATCCAAAGCCAGCCAGAACCAGCTCCCTCATCTACTTCTAGACAAGCTTTCTAGAAGCGATGCCACAGTGGAGATAACGGAATCATAAATAGCATATTTGTGGGTGTGTTTCTTAGCCATTCATCTCATGGCCAGTTGTGCAAAAACAATTCTAGCCACCGAGACAAGTCCCGGCTCCTCTGCTCCCACCTGCACCACGACAGCTCGGGCTCGAGCCCATGTAAAACGTAGCCTATGTAGCCACAACCCTGTGAGAATAGCCTGCTGAGCCAACGCTACTGCGGCATAAGATATGAATCAAACACTATTCAGGCCATTCGCTGTATTTTCTTCTTGTCAGTTCTTTTTGTCGGCATTCGACCCATCCGATGCGCCGCTCATGAAACATGCCATGTGCTTTGCTGACTGCCTAGCGCCCTGTCCCCGCCCATCAAGCTATGCAGGGCCGCCCCAATATTGGGTGAGGTAGATTATTATTACTACCCCTTCGCAAGTCAAACCTATTAGTGTTGGATTCCAATTCTCTAGCACCACTTTTTTTTCCAGTACTATTTCTAGTAGTCTAACATAAACTTGGGCTTTGTGGGACAGGTGTCTTGATGAGGCAGCCCCTTGGTGACTTGGCCATGCATTGGCCAGCCCAGCATGACGGTCCCACCGCTTCAAAACGCACCACAACTTTTCGACGCGGCTAGATACCGGCTGCATCGCTCGCTTGAAAAATGCAGTTCCTCACCTTGAGCTTACGAAGCGCGTTTCTAAAGAGGTGGGAGAGCAAATTCAGTACTAGTGTAGCCACCCACCTTGAGCTTGATGGTGATTTTCTTCTCGACGCCGATCCAGCAGTCGGAGATGACGTGCAGCTGCGCATGCACTCGGGGCAAGGGAAGAGAGCCACACAGCGAGTGAGCAGCGGAACCCGTGCGCTAGCAGGGGAGCAAGCAAGTGAGCCAGCGAGCGGGCACGCATGTGAGCGAGCGAATCACTGGCCACATGCGCAAGTAAGCAGGTGGATGAGGGAGAAAGTGGGCACAGAGGGCAAGCGAGCACGGCTGGAGTGCTTGCGCACACCCAAGGGGCAGGCATAAACACAAGGGGGGGGATAAGACCTATAACATCATCATATCATAAGGAGATAAGACTCCCAAACAAAGCTCGGCTATCTGCGGAGAAGGAAAGAAAAAAAAAAGAAGAAACGTTGTTTTCAAGAGGAAAAAAAGAAAAGGCGTCTTCATGCTTCAAGGGCAAATCGTGTTCCTCCTCTTCAAGGGCAAATCGTGTTCCTCCTCTTCAAGGGCAAATCGTGTTCCTCCTCTTCAAGGGCAAATCGTGTTCCTCCTCTTCAAGGGCAAATCGTGTTCCTCCTGAGCTCTTCTTCTCACCGTGAGCATGAAGGGCCGCGACTCCCCGAGGGAGGCGGGTGCCAGGAACTTAGCCTCCTGCAGCCGATATCCCGCCTTCACCTTGGCCAGCACGTCCGCGGGCGTACGCGCCGACTCCAGCAGGTAGCTGGCTGCCTCGTCTGGTTTCATCTGCGTCCACCAGTAGGCAGAGGGTGGCCAGTAGGGTGGGGGTGGGGGTGGCAGGGGGTTGGCAGTTAGGGGTGGGGGGGGTGGCCGGGGGTGGCCAGTAGGGGCAAGATGAACTGGAAATGACGATGGGAACAATGGTCAGGGAATATTCTGATTGCGGAAACAATGGTCAGGAAAATACAATTGGGAACAAAGGTCAGGGAGCAACGACAAAGGAACAGTGATCGGGCAAGGACCGTTGGGTGGCAAGGGTAGGCCGTGATGATGGGACGACAACACCTGCGGGTTGGGTAGCGAGGGTAGGCCGTGATGATGGGACGACAACACCTGCGGGTTGGGTAGCGAGGGTAGGCCGTGATGATGGGACGACAACACCCGCGGGTTGGGTAGCGAGGGTAGGCCGTGATGATGGGACGACAACACCTGCGGGTTGGGTGGCGAGGGTAGGCCGTGATGATGGGACGACAACACCTGCGGGTTGGGTAGCGAGGGTAGGCCGTGATGATGGGACGACAACACCTGCGGGTTGGGTAGCGAGGGTAGGCCGTGATGATGGGACGACAACACCTGCGGGTTGGGTAGCGAGGGTAGGCCGTGATGATGGGACGACAACACCTGCGGGTTGGGTAGCGAGGGTAGGCCGTGATGATGGGACGACAACACCTGCGGGTTGGGTAGCGAGGGTAGGCCGTGATGACGGGACGACAACACCTGCGGGTTGGGTAGCGAGGGTAGGCCGTGATGATGGGACGACAACACCTGCGGGTTGGGTGGCGAGGGTAGGCCGTGATGATGGGACGACAACACCTGCGGGTTGGGTAGCGAGGGTAGGCCGTGATGATGGGACGACAACACCTGCGGGTTGGGTAGCGAGGGTAGGCCGTGATGATGGGACGACAACACCTGCGGGTTGGGTAGCGAGGGTAGGCCGTGATGATGGGACGACAACACCTGCGGGTTGGGTAGCGAGGGTAGGCCGTGATGATGGGACGACAACAACTGCGGGTTGGGTGGCGAGGGTAGGCCGTGATGATGGGACGACAACACCCGCGGGTTGGGTAGCGAGGGTAGGCCGTGATGATGGGACGACAACACCTGCGGGTTGGGTAGCGAGGGTAGGCCGTGATGACGGGACAACAACACCTGCGGGTTGGGTAGCGAGGGTAGGCCGTGATGATGGGACGACAACACCTGCGGGTTGGGTAGCAAGGGTAGGAAGCAACGACGGGAAGGCAGCTAACGTTCCAGCGGGTCAGGGAGTACGGAACGGTGACAGGAGTAAGAAACGGGGTTAGACGCCATGTCAGGAGTGGGTGATAAGCCAACGAGTGGCACCGAGGGCGAGGAGCTGACAGGCGTTGATGGAACAGATGGTTGTACTATGCTGAAAATGATATTGGTATTGCATCGTGCTGTGTTGCATTAGACCAACTGGACTAAATGAAGAGCGATACAATCTGTGCTTCCCACCACACATGAAATCATATTAGCTTAAATTATATCAAATTAGATTACACGAATGCGTCACGGAGCACAAATCCTCGATACCCCAATCCCCATATACCCCCCAAACGGTATATATTTAGTGTGTGTGTGTGTGTGTGTGTGTGCGTGTGTGTGTGTGTTGGTGGGGGGTGGGGTGGTGTGTGTGTGTGGGGGGGGGGTACAGGTGCACTCACCATCGGGTTGTTCTCCATCGCCTTGCGCACCGACTCCAGCGCGGTGGCCTCGTCCTGCAGGAGCACCTTCTGGCCCACATATACCGCGTTGCTGCTGCTGTCCCCAAAGATGACCCACCAGCCCTCCTCCTGCATGCAATGACGATTTGACAATTATTTGAGGTCGATTAGATGATAAGTTCATCATATATTCATTTGACAATTATTCGAACCTGGAATGGAACTGGTGCTCCAACTGGATCTGGTGATTCCGCCACGGCAGTTGCCAGTTGCCACGGGCGACCCCAGCAGCGAGATTCCGTGATTGGCATTTGTGTGCATAGAGAAGCCCTGACCCGATGTAGGGAGCAATGGCGCAATACTGGAGGGTGAAGAGCCAGCAGAACATCGACTACGGCTTTGCAGGGTTGGCTTGCAAACATGTTGGAATGAACCAATACAGGCACAGCAGCGAGCCGCCATAGACACAACCGTCCATAGTTGTACCCAAGAAACAGCATTGAATGGACTCAGCAACACAAGAAACAGCATTGAATGGACTCAGCAACACACTAAACAGCATTGAATGGACTCAGCAACACAAGAAACAGCATTGAATCGACTCAGCAGCACACTTGCGACATGAGCAAGGGTTCTCTTTTCAAAGGGGGGGTGGGGGTGGGGGGTATTCGACAGCCTAGAGCACATTCCTCCCTCCATCCACGCCCCCTGGGTGTTTACCCATCCAGGACACCCCGTTGCTGTACCCACGATAAACGCGCACATGCGTCTAAGTCTGTGTCTAAGTAGCCAGGGCCACATTGCATTCATCTGGCGTCGCCGAGAGTACACGCTGGTGTATTGATTTATTGCTTTCCTTTTCATGTGCATGCGCTGGTGTAGGTTGTCTGGCATCCGGCACCTTCGTGCTTCAGCCTTTGCGTCTCGATGAGGCGTAGGGACCCTAGCCAGCATCAGCAAGACCAAACGACACACAACGTGTGTGCCCATAGTCGTGCGCCTGATTACTTACTTGCTTCACACTCACTCTTCTGTTCCCTCGCCTCTTCATCACGGATGGCCAGGGGCGTGATCTACAACATTTAAGTCCGCGTGGTCTACGAAGGCTTCACAAAGCAGCAGCAAAAGCAGCAGCAGCAGCGGCGGCGGCGGCGCCCCTGCCGCCGCCGCCGATGACGCCGACAACGACAGCAAAAGCAGCAAAAGCAAAGGAGGAAGACGAGGAAGACGAGGAAGACGAGGAAGACGAGGAAGAAGAAGAAGAAGAAGAAGAAGAAGAAGAAGAAGAAGAAGAAGAAGAAGAAGAAGAAGAAGAAGAAGAAGAAGAAGAAGAAGAAGAAGAAGAAGAAGAAGAAGAAGAAGAAGAAGAAGAAGAAGAAGAAGAAGAAGAAGAAGAAGAAGAAGAAGAAGAAGAAGAAGAAGAAGAAGAAGAAGAAGAAGAAGAAGAAGTAGAAGTAGAAGAGGCGGCAGCAGCAGCGATGGCGGCGGCAGCAGCGGTGGCGGCGGCAGCAACGGCGGCGGCGGCGGCGGCGGCGGCGGCAGCAGCAGCAGCAGCAACAATAATAATAATAATTGTTATAATATAATACGATTACTATTATGGGCAGGACACACATCCACCACCCACCTTTGGCAGCGGGTAGTAGGGCGAATGCACGAAGGCGTGCATGCCCCCCTTGGGCCGCGAGACGCGCACCCAGCAGCGCAGCGTGACCGTGTCGCCCTCCAAAATGGCCTCCTCCTGGTCCGTCTGGCATGACCCCTCTGCGGGTATGATTAGCAAGGGTGGTAGTATTAACCAGGGCATGGCACGACCCTTCTGCGGGTATGATTAGCAAGGGTGGTTTTATGATTAAGAGCAAGGCGTTGCTGTTGGTATCGAGGGCAAGGGGTTTTACAGAGCAGCCGGTATGTGGACAACAAGCAGTTGGGAAACAGGCAGCCACAAGGAGGTGAGGAGAGAAGGGGAGAACCAAACCTCCCAAAATGACTGATATTGTTGGGCACACAAGCAGGGGGGGCAAGAGAAGGGCGAGTAGCGGCTCACAGGGAAACCTCTATTGGATTCTAATTTTCTAGCAAGAGCGCCAGGTGGGGTGCCAAGGGCGGGGCCGGGCTTGGGGGTGCGACATGGCCGCTGCCAAGAGAGGTGGGCAGAAAGGGGCAAGGGCCAGGTCAAGGCACGCAGGACGCTGACACGACAGAAGCGGCTAAAGGACGGTTCCCAGGCCGACGGTGGGGATATACAGCCGCGGGACAAAAATTGACTCGTAGTTACTACTGCCTACGCACGCACTACTGACTACTGCCTAATGCACGCACTATTGACTACTGCCTGTCACACGCACTGCTGACTACTGCCTGCCGCACGCACTGCTGACTAAAACCTGCCGGGCGCACTACTGGCTAACATCTGATGCACAACTACTGACGGCTACTGACTAACACCTGAAGCACGTACGACTGCCTGCTGCCCAAAGCACGCACCGACGTCCACCGTGGGAACGATGGCCAGTGTCTCGATGACGTCGTCAATCGCCTGGTCCGTCATGCGGCCCAGCGAGCGCAGTATCTCCACCTGTTCCTCGCGCGGCCGCTCCAGCAGGTCCTGAAGGCAGTTGACCCTCTGGGAGTGGCATCGACCGCAGTGGGGTGAGCGGTGGCATCCACCGCCGACACGGGGCACATGCAGTTGAAATACAGCATGAGAACACAAGGGTGTGAGCACAAGTGGCCAGTTTTGTCGTCAGATCAGAAAGCAACAAACGTGAAAACGATAGCGGCCCAAATATGAGATTCCACGGAACACATAAAATTAGAAAGCCCAGAATCTGCCAGCAAGGAATCGAACATAGGACCTTTGGCTTGATAGGACCAGTATGATCGTGACGTGATACACAGCAGGAGAGGACCAATGTAGAACGGGTGTGAGACTAGTTTACAGCATGACCTTGCGCGCGTGCTTCTTGAGGTCACGCACACCCAACAGTTCCCACTCGAAGGTCACACCCACCAAGCTAATCCTAACAAACTTGTTCTTGTCAGGATCACCCACCTCGTGCGCACATCCGCCAATGCTGGGGATTTGCGGACAAGGCGGACAATTCACGCCGGGAAGTCGCGTGCACTCAGTGACCATTCGCTCACAGATATCTGCCCTGCCTCAAGGGTAGGCTGCGCTAATCGGGCGCAGGAGCACGCCGTCAGCAGCGAAAGGTCGGCGGCACGCGTACGTACTCGCCCTGCCGCAGCCACACAAACCCACGACATGAAATGATGCCCACCTTGCGCGCGAGCTTCTTGAGGTCGTCCACCTGCAGAAAGGGCAGCTGCAGCAGCGACGCCTTGGCGTCGCTGTCCTCCTTGGAGCCCCCCTTGTCCACCTTGCGCGCCGAGATGGGCACGCCCTGCGCACAGATCAGGGTGGTAGTTACGGATATCGACCGGCAGAGGCAGCAGCATAAGGACCATCATCAGCGCACATGGCGAAAATAGAGATGAGCAGACTGGAAAAATAAGATTTATCATTTGGTATTAGACAGCGGGAGCAGCAGTGGTCATATCATACGGAAGGGCAGTGCTTAATATTACTAAAAGGGCCAACAGCGGTGCTCATTGCAACCACAGAGATGGGCATGCCCTGGCCATTAAAAAAATATATATATTTACCTGAAGTGACACATTCATCACTTTTCGTTATACTGATAAAGGGAAGGTAGCAACAAGAAGGCCATAAGCAATATCAGAAACACTATCAGTGTCCCACCTGGACCCATCAGAAATGTGGAAACTCTGTGCAAGTGCAATCCACGCACACAAGTGTTTTCCAAGTCAAATTGCTACTTATGCTAGTACTTATGCTACCACTTACTTATGTTACTATTTGCTAGCACTTATGCTGCAGCTTCCGGTGCTACTAGTTATGCTGCTACATACGCTAGTACTTATGATGCTACCTAAGCTGCTACCTATGATAGTGCTTAGGCTACTACGTATGCTGCTTAGGTGGCAGCTGCTATTAGGCTGTTTCTTAAGCTGCTACTCATGCCGCTACGGCATGCTGCCTGTGATGGCTTACAATGCCCCCACGTACACTGCGTGCAGGGCCGCCCACACAACCCACACGCCCTCCCGTTGCTGCAGCGCTGCAAACCACGAATGCCCTGCCCCATCACTCCATCCACAACGGCACATGTTTTTTCCTGTCCCAGGGTGTGCAAGGGTACCTATCCCAAGATGCGCAAGGGTCCTTGGCCCACATCACCACGCGTGGTTGGCTCGATGGGGTGGCACTGCCGTACCTGGATAAAGCATTGGGAGAACTGCAGAACGCTGACGGACGCACGCATGTAGCCGTATGGGCTGTGGTAGGGGTCCGGGTGGAGGGACACCTGTGGAACGGTTCAGGGTTTAGGGTTAAGGGTTAAGGGCGCATAGGCATAGAGGCAAGGTGGGAAACATCAAGAGTCAAGGAGCGTCAACAAACAAGGGAATGCCGATAAAACATCTTGGTAGAGTGATACCTGCGGCAAGGGATACAGGCATGGAGAAAGACGGAGACATCAATGGAGAAGAAGAACATGGAGAAGAATAAAGAAACGTCAACAAGGGGCGAAACACTGGAGAAGACGCTTCAACCAAACTGATTTTAATCATTTTGCGCTGTACCATTTTGCTTCTATAACAGCAATGGTGTTTCACCAGCATAATAACACAATTGACTGCTAGTCTCCCTCATAGTTCTTGGTACCAGTATTTACGCGATACACATGAATCAATGCTGCTGCCCCTCACAAGCATGATTAATTTTGAAATACCTGTGCTGCTGCCCCTTTTTAGCATGGTTACTTTTAAAACACTTGTGCTGGTGATCGTCACCAGCATGAGCGCATCCAGTAGCCGCGGTGCTTGCACTTTGAACAGAGCGGACGCATGACGTATGTCTTTATTTAGTTTTATGCTACTGCCACTCACCAGCATGACAAATGAATTATGCTCATCGTGGTGATCCTGTCGCCCCTCCGTAGCATGGTTGCTTTATATAAAACATTCTGCCGCCCCTCACCAGCATGACTACTTTATATTATTTATTCTACCGCCCCTCACCAGCATGAGCGCGTCCAGCAGCCGTGGCACCAGCGCGAGCGTTGCCGCAAAGTCTTTCTTGAGCGTGGGCGCGACCTGTTCATCCGCACGCATCATCTGTGCCACCACCAGTAGGTTCGCCTGCGCCTCGTCATGCCAGGGGACAGTGGCCAGGAAACGGCAACCTCGTTTTTCATTGGGAACTGGGGATATGAGCACGCGTTGAGCACGCGATGGCCAGGGAACCGCAGACAACCGAGTGTGTTTGGTGGGAACAGATGAATGGGTATGCTTCTGCGATTCGAACACGCCTCACGCAGAATTTGGCGGGTATACGTAGGGGGCTACTGGTCCTATGGATCAGGATTGGAGGAAACAGCGCACAGCCATGCACCATGCGGTACGAGGGAGGAACACTGGGCGTTGAAAGGAACGGGTCCAAGGCAATAATGTGCGGCAATGCACGATTCACACAAGACAATCCACAACCACACACGCTGGCCAAGGAACAACGGGCAATCATGCATACTTGCCGCCCCCTAAAAGAGGGCTTCTCAGGGCAATATCCAGAACATGCGTGTTTCTTAGCATATATAGCATGGAAATTTCTTTTCTCCACGGGAGAGCGCAAGCAACTTGGCCGGAAGAGCCCACGCTGAGCCTCCCCACTAGAAAGAAACAAATACCTTCAAAGGCGCGTCTAAGCAATGCCAGGCAGGTGAATACATCATCAGATAATACGTCGTATCAAGGCCACCGCCAAAACCTCCCATAATAATATGAGCAACAGTACGCCACCAATTAGCATGCGTACGCACCCGGGGGGGGGGGAGAGGGGGGGGGGGGGGGGGGCGGCCAACTGTGGTCACTTAATCACTGCTGCCAGCTGCCTTGGGGCGCCTTGCTAGCTTGATCACACAAGCTAAACAGAGCTGAATTGGTGGCTGTACTTGGTGGCTGATTGTATTGTGACTACATACATGCACAAGCGGCCACACGGGCGCTCACGTTGTAATATGACGATCCACGGGTACTGGTTCCAGAATTTGGTTGTCTTCTTCTTAGGGCTCTTTGGGTTAACCACATCTCGATAAGGCCACTACCTAGCAGCCACCGCGATGCATACCTTGACCATCCAGGGGTACTGGTTCCAGAATTTCTCCGTCTCCTTCTTGATGTTCTTCGGGTCCAGCCCAAGCTCCCCCTTCACCTCCTTGAAGAGCACGTTGAGACCTTCCTGCTGCGCGCGAAGCACACCCAGGTGGTAGAACTCCTCCGCCTTGAGGATGACCTCCATCACCTTGCTGGGGGGGGGGAGGAAGAATTCAGGGGAGGGAAAGCGAAGGGACAGAATCGGTGGCAGGGGTTAGCAGCAAGGTGTGGCAGAGAGGGGGTATGGCAGCGATTTGGGAGGGGAGGAGGGAGAGAGGAGGATCTCAATCACACTGCTAGGAAGGGCAAGAAGGAAATACTCACTGAAGTAAATGTATCTTTTGCCCTGCCGAACATGGTGCACGGCTGAGATAGGGCAAGCGCACAAGCTGAGGCAGGGGGGCGGCGGGGGGGGCAAGGCGCGCATATGGGCACGGGCACACCATACCAGCGTCCAAACAAAAGAGGCGACCGAAGGAGACATACACGCAAGTAGGCACACATCCGGCTGCTCGGATCGCAAGGGGCATCACAAGGGTGCGTGCGAGCCCCTCCCATATTTTGCGACAACTCTTGGAACTAGGCCGTCATGGACGCACAAGAGGCCACAAATACCAGGACACAAAAAGCCACGAATAGGACGCCACGAATACAAAGCCAGAAGAGACCATGAGAAGAGTGCAACCCACCAACGTGGCGGGTTGTATTCTGGTCGCCACCAACGTGGGCGTGAGCTCCTCGTCAGTTCCCATCCTTCGTTTCCTCCTTAGTTTCCCGGATCGCTACCATCGTGTATGAATTGTCTTGGAAAGATATCAACGTGGCCCAATCGTGGGCGCACCCACCTGGGCGCGAGCCCCTCCTTGCATCACATCCACTCTCTACTGGATGTTGGACTTTGCCGATGGCCACGAGCGAGAGGAACGTTGCGAGAAGGGCCATAAATAGATACGACAGTCGCCACTTACCTGGGCGCGAGCCCCTCCTTGCGCCGCATCCAATCCTGGAAGAAGGCCATGGTGGACCTCATGACCCGGTTGCCCATGTACTTGGATGAGGAGGAGAGGTAGACGACGCAGACCAGCAGCGGGGCGATGATGCCCAGGCCCACAAGCGCCAGCAGAAGGGGCCCGCTGGCGGTGTTCTTGTCCAACATGAAGGTGGGCAGGGCGATGCCCACGGCCATGTGCTGCCAGGGGTGAGAGGTTGGTGGCAATGTGGGGTTGAGTGACAGGGCCACGTGGGGTGGTTTCTTGAGAGCAGAGCAATGAGCGGTCAGGACAACGTGGGGTTCGCTAACAGCAACTTGGGGTGGGTGGCGGAAAGCGGGACAATGAGTGGCGAGGGAAAGGGCGCGGAAGGGCGAGGAAGGGCGAGGGCGAGGAAGGGCGAGGAAGAGCGAGGAAGGGCGAGGAAGGGCGAGGAAGGGCAAGGTGGGCCAAGATGGGGTTGCGCCAAGGGCGACATCTGGGTATTGGTGGAGGGCAGGGCAAGGAGTGGCGAGGGGCAAGGGCAATAAGTGGCCAGGGCAAGGGCCACATGGGGATGAGCGCAGGAAAACATGGGAGTTGCCTCATCTGACGGCCACCCGGGAGGCCTCTTATCCCTACTTGCCACCTGGGTTGCCATGATTTCCCTACATGCTGCGCATCCAAGCGGCCTTTTGACTACCTTCCTGGTGCCCAATCAACTCATGTTGAGGTCACTCAACTAAATAGTGGCTCCTCAAAA
Source organism: Mesostigma viride (assembly GCA_009746045.1). Taxonomy (NCBI): domain Eukaryota; kingdom Viridiplantae; phylum Streptophyta; class Mesostigmatophyceae; order Mesostigmatales; family Mesostigmataceae; genus Mesostigma; species Mesostigma viride. The sequence continues at coordinate 1,391,650 of RPFO01000348.1, forward strand.
GCTCCCCAGCCAAGCAGCCATGGATGCCAGACCTAAGCATCTCAGTGAAAGTAGCTCCTTACCTGCTCCTTACCATCCCGGTGGATAACACCCCTCACCTGCTGCCCATCCGGGTGGCCATACTTCTCGTAGTTCTCTCGCATCACAGGGTCTGTGAGCGCTTTGTACGCCTTGGTGATCTTCTCCGCAAAGTAGGTCGCCGCCTCTGCGAGGAACGAAACATGAGAACAAGACAAACAGCACGGTGCCATAAAGCGACAAAAGGTGCTGTGAGCTCTTTTGATCAAAGTGGAAATAGCATTTCCACAATCAACATGCAAACTTACATGCAGAACAGGTTCGACATTTTAGTCACGGGAGGCCGGGGGGAGGGAGTTACTTATGCGATGCTAATGGTAGGCCTGGGGCGCGCACGTCCCTGCAGAATACACAGATGGAATCCAATGGGTGCCAGCTGCTAGGACTAAGCTCGGCCCCTATGTCGGCCTAGACGATCAGGACACATTGTAAGTTGAGGAGGCGCCAACGGTGCCGAGGGCATGGCCAGCTATGGATGCGCCAAGTTGCACAACCGCCATGGCAGACGCATGCAGCACCGTTTTAAAAAGCACACAATGTTTCATTGTTCGTGCCCTCATAAGTCAAAACAGCAAACCTTACCTTTGCTCTTGTGTGCTTAACCTCTTGTTTACTATCCCCATGCGCGCCAACCCCATGCGCACCAACCCCATGCGCGCCAACCCCATGCGCGCCAACCCCATGCGCGCCAACCCCATGCGCGCCAACCCCACAACCCCATGCGCGCCAACCCCATGCGCGCCAACCCCATGCGCGCCAACCCCATGCGCGCCATGACCGACAAGTTAACATCATATGCAGCCCATCAAATGCGCCCATGTGGGTGCAAACCCTGTAGTGCAAGAACCTGGCACAAGGCCGCCCCATGATTTCTGTTCTCTGTACGCTCTCCCTGCCCGTTCCACCGCCACATACCCCATCCCCCGTGTGTACACGGTGCCCAACCCCCTCCTCGTCCTTCTTTCCTCACAACCCCCCACCTCCCTGGCCATGACATGGCACCAAGCACCAGGGGTATAGCACTATATCGACGGCACTATGTAGCACTATTTAGCATTCCTTAGCACTACATGGGACCTATATAGCACTGGCACATGCATGCCTTGCAACCCAACTCAGCCATGTCTACAAGGAAGACTGTGCCGACTACCCCCCGTCACATCACAGCACCAGCCACCGTACCCCCCCGACCACATACTTCAAATCACATCACACCACATATCGAATGGCACATCGAATGGCGCACGCACCACAACCCCCATGGTCGCCACCAAGCCAAATGTTTACTGGCCACGTGCACGCCCACCCCCAGCCCTTGGAGCAAATGCAGCCATTCCCACCTTTCCATCCCATATCTACTGCCTGCCCCCCATCCCATATCTACTACATGCCCCCCATCCCATATCTACTACACATCACACATCTACTGGTGCATGCGTGCCCACGACCACCCCATCGCAACTCACAGCACAGCACGCGGCCACCCCCCACCGCACCCCATACACCGCCACTAGCACACATCTACCACCCACCAGGGTCGGGGTTCTTGTCGGGATGGTACTTGAGCGACTTGCGCCTATAAGCCTGCTTGATCTCCTGCTCGCTTGCCGAAGGGCTGACGCCCAGCACCTCGTAGGGGTCAAATACCGCCGCCTGGTGGGGTGGGGGGGAAGGAAATGGGGAGGGAGAGGGGGGAAAAGAGGCAGGGCAAAGGGGGCCAGGAAATAGAGGGAGCGGCGCAAAGGTCAGGGCGTGAGGGGGGCAGGGCATGAGGGGGAAAGGGCATGAGGGGGAAAGGGCAAGGGTTTGACAAGTGCCTGGATTAATCCTTTCATCTAACATAGGGGGCCGGATTCATCCTTTCATCTAACAGAGGGGGCCGGATTCATCCTTTCATCTAACAGAGGGGGCCGGATTCATCGTTCTGGTTGGGAAGGCAGGTGAGGGGCTGGGACTAGGGGGGCAGGGGGCAGGTGGTAAGGGGGTAGAAGGCAGGGGTATGGCATGAAGGTGGTAGGTAGGGGTACCGGGTACGGTATTCTCATTCTGATCAGGCACTCCGCAAAGGTGAAAACCTTTGCGTTCAGTGCCGGGCCGCGGAAAACGCGGAAAACGCGATCTGCAAATGAATCCGACCGGAATCGAACTGGGGACCTCTCGCACCAATTTTGCTGACTATAGGACGGACGTCTCCGGTTACCATGGCATCGCCAACTTACACCTACAGTCATCCGCAAAAGTTCTCCTGTCCGGGGAGTGATGCAAGCCTTTCGGATTTGGTACTAGATAAATCACTCGAGATCTGTGTGTAGGAGTACTACACACGGTATGGTATTTTCCTCCCCTATCGTCCCACTGCCAAGTGCTGGCCTCTGTCCTGTCAGTATAGTAACTGAAAAACGATATTAGTCTGTGTGTATGACCTCAGCATCCACACATCATGGCCTCTGGCTAAGAAACAGGCTGGCTGTGAAATGCTGGCTGGCTGGGTGGCAACTGCCTGGCTGCCTGGCTGTCTGACTGCCTGACTGCCGGGCTGCCTGGCTGCCTGGCTGCCTGGCTGCCTTGCTGACTGGCTGACTGGCTGACTGCCTGACTGGCTGACTGGCTGACTGGCTGACTGGCTGACTGGCTGACTGGCTGACTGGCTGACTGGCTGACTGGCTGACTGGCTGACTGGCTGACAGCCGAAGTGATGATAACATTGAAAGGGAAAGCAAATGATCAAACTGGCGAGCAGACTGCATGTTAAACATAAGCAAACACATAACTTTTCGCATTAGAAGAGGGGCTACAGCAGCAAGAATCAACTGCTGGAAGTCGTGCTGGAAACAAGGAAACAATGGGCGAAAAAAGGGGCAACAAGCAAAACGAAGGGAGGCTAAGGGGGAGAGATAGCCGGGCTCTGAGAGTAGAGGGGCGTCACTAGGCGGCCAAAGGCATTGATGGTGTGAGGGGCACAGAGACAGCAGAACCAACCCCGTGAGTCAGTGATTTAAAGCGTTGAAAGTTTCCAAAATCATCGAGGCTGTAAGGACGCTACATGCTGAGGGTGCCGGTATGGACAGTAAACAGATCGCCTTCTATAATATGTGCAGCAGAGAGTATGGGTCCGCAAAAGAAAGACGGCAAACCGGGCAGAGCGGCCGGCCCAAGCAGACAACGGCGATGTTGCATCATCATAGGTCCGTGGAAAACAGGTTGCCTGAGGAACGCCACCGCACGGGCACGGCTACACGTAACATGCCGGAATCTGCCGGGCTTACCTGCGTCCCTGACGCTTTGATTAGGAAGACAAGCCCAAGTGCCACCAACCACAACAGGATTGTGATCGTGTTCCCAATCGTCAGGAATCCCTTTACCTGATGAGGACAGACAGGGTAGATGGACAGAAACGCGTGTTTGCGACCCAAAACCGCAGAGTTACAACCAAGCCTTCGAAAGCGCTCAACATTATATGAGGCACAGTCCCCGCTGCATCAGAAAGGCGGTATGTTCCTATAGCCGGCGACATTTACCCTATAACATACCCATCCCATAAGTGTCCTGGCATTTTTAGGCTGAGATCGACATAATGAGCAACCACATCGCGCCTTCTCCTCATGCCGAACACGGGAGGTAATGCGGTACCACGTCCACGGGAGCAGGAACAGGACCAAGAGCGACAAGACGAAAATGGGAAACATGGCGGACATCTCCTCGGGGTTCGCCATTTTCGAAAACCTATCCTAACAACTCTCGTGGTAAATATCAGCCCTCAAACTCGTCCTCTGGCCTCTCCCTTAAAGCGGGCGGCAAGCCATCGCATAAACCATGGATTGCGCTTACAGTGCGCTTATATGTTAGTGCGGCACAACGGGGCCGCAAAATGGCCAGACAGGCAACCGTGGCCAGGCTCGCGCGCACGAGCGGTCCCCCCATGCCCGAGTATGCAGCTCGCTTGCCACGCGGCTACGTGGAATCTAGCAAGAACATGAACGCTACCGTAACGACCGTACTCCAGGCAAAAATTCCAGCTGAGCTGGAGGGCTGACCAACCGCCCGGTTGACGCGTGTACGCTAGCTGCACATCCGTCCTGAGCGGGGCGGGGCCGACTTGTGCGCGTGACTAGGAAAAAGTGAGCAACTTATGCCATTTAATATGGATGCCCTCTTTTCAATGTCCACGAGCGTGCGCCCGGCTTCAATTAGCATAGTTCGAAGGAAAAAGTGAGCAACTTATGCCATTTAATATGGATGCCCTCGTTTTTCAATGTCCACGAGCGTGCGCCCGGCTTCAATTAGCATAGTTTAATAAGCATAGAAAAAAATATGCAAAAATTATAGGTGGGTTAAAATTCACCATTTCCCAGAAGGGCACTAAGTCGGAAAAGATCAACTTCACACTACATTGGTAATCGCGCAGCAGGCATCTGCGTTGCAAAGAAAATGTGGCGACTGGCGAGGCCGCTGTCCAGTTTCATGCCACAATAAGATCATGGAAGCCATAACACTTGTTTATACTAAGTGCATTTCTTGCTAAAGGAGTACGATAAGGGGTTGTTCCACGAAGACCAGTAGCCATGGAGTCCCCGAACGACCGGGTAACCGTGTGCCCAGGCTTATCCGTGACAACCTCCGTCCGGCGGATGGCACGTCTGTACTCGCACAAGGAAAAGGAACAACCACGCACCCCGTCTCTCGCTAATGACGAGGTTGACCCATACAGCCAGTGGGAGGGCGACATCCCCGCGCAGCTACCTGAGCTTTCCCTGGCCGAGATCAAAACCATAACGGCCAACTTCTCGAAGGAGCTGGGGAGGGGCCGATTCGGCCGCGTGTTCAAGGGCTCCTGGAAGGACCGTGACGTGGCCGTCAAGCGCATCGACGAGCTGGGCATGGACATCTCGGCGGGCCAATTCGTGCAAGGCATGCAGCGGCTGTACAAGCACCAGCACACGCGGCTCATCCGGCTGCTGGCCTGCTGCGCCGAGGGGTCGACCCGCATTGTCATCATGGAGTACATGCCGGGAGGCACCGTCATGGACGCGCTGAGTAGGCTACGGGACCACCCCCACCTGGCGCACCAATTTGGCGCCGAGGCCCGGCTCCAGGTGGCCGGTGACGTCGCGCGGGCGTTATGGTACCTGCACAAAGAGCCAGGGGGGGAGGCGGGCGTGGGCTTCGTGCACACCAACGTGTCCACGCGCAACATGATGCTGGACGCCGGCGGGCGCGGCAAGCTGGGCGACTTCCGCATCACGGCGGAGACGATGGGGCTCGACAACGGGCCGACGTCCCCCACCAAGTGGGTCCCGAGGGGGGCCTGAGGGGGGGCTGAGTTGGTGCCTGTTCGTACCTATGTGCCTATCACATACCTATAGATGTGCTTATCACGTACCTATGTCCCTGTCACGTATTTATGTGCCTGTAACGTATTTATGGGCTTATCATGTGATTGCCTGTTGCTTATGTGCTAAGAAGGTTTGTTGCCTCCTGGTTGCAATGAGTTTGTGGAGATCGGTGGGTCACTTCCTGTGTGGGAGACATACATGTGGCAGTGCACACGCCTTGGAGTGGAAATACTGCAGCTGGCGGGCGATTTGAGAAGCACAAACGTTGTGATCAGCTGCCTTCTACCGGGTTTGTTTTCATAATCCACCCACCCACCCACCCACCCACCCACCCACCCACCCACCCACCCACCCACCCACCCACCCACCCACCCACCCACCCACCCACCCACCCACCCACCCACCCACCCACCTGTTCTTTCTAACCCTTTTGCCCCCACACTCACCCGTTATCCCTAATCCATCAACCATCATCCATCATCCATTATAGAACATCCATTATCCATTATAGAACATCCATCATCCATTATAGAACATCCATTATCCATTATAGAACATCCATCATCCATTATCCATTATGATGCTCGTTCCATACCCCCACCCGTCGCTTACAATTCTCACGATATCCTTTTCTCCCCCGCATCTCTGGCCTGCCCGCTTGTGGCAGTGCGAAAAGCCAGTGAGAGCTAGTGACAGCGCGCCCTCCCTCCTTCTGGTCGTGTATAGGGGGTTGTTTGAGGTTGGTTTATAGATATCCATTGTGCGCAGTCACGTGCTTCAATGTAATCAGTCTGTCATCCTGATTCTCCCATTCCCCCCAATTCGTCATCTCAATCCCTCTTCCTCCTCCCCCCATTCGTCATCTTGACTCCCCGCCACTCCTCACCCAGGATGAGTGGGCTGAGTAGCTCCTTTCTGGGCTACACGGCCCCCGAGTACGCCAGCAGCGGGACCTTCTCCACCAAGACAGATGTCTATGCGTTCGGGATGGTCCTGCTCGAGCTGGCCACCGGTCAGCAGCTGCTGCAGCAAAATTGGAAGGACCTGGCCTCTTGCGTGCGCCAGCACGTTGTCGAGTCCGGCCTGCACGTGCACTTGCTCTGCCACCCGTCAACCCGGTTCCCTGTAGGTGTCGTTCAGCCGCTCGTCCAGCTGGCGCTGCGGTGCACCGACGCCGATCCTGATACCCGCCCCGACATGGAGGAGGTTGCCCACACGCTGTTCTTGCTGCACCACCGCACGGTGGCGCTCACGCACGCGGTGGGGGGAGGCCTGCCGGGGGACGAAGACAAGAGCGACAGCTCGTCGAGCGATGAGGAGGACACGGACAAGGAGGTGGACCCCTTTGATCCATCGACGGAGCTATTGCACGCGGAGAGCCTGTACTCCGGCCACCCGCCCCACGTGGCGCGCGTGCTCGCCCGCTCGCGCCTCGCCGCCGGGTGGGTGGTCGAGTTGCTCCGTGCGGTGGCGGCAGATAGCATGAAAATGGCGGCCAAGGGCTACCCGGGGGCCGTGTCTACCCCGCACGGGATGCCGGTGACCCCCCAGCTACAGACGAGCATCGAGAGGCTGCTGGCGGCCGTACCCAACACGCACGCCGACCGACGGCGGCTTGCTGGTGGGGATCCGAGCGTGCTGCCGGGGGGGAGCGGGAACGCAAGGCCCGTCGGGGGAACCCCCAGGGCAAGCGCGGGCGGGGACGGGGCGGGCGGGGGGAGGGCACGCCGAGGGGGGCGGGAGGCGATGGCGGAGCCGCCCTGCACGCGTTGCTGGAGCTCATGGCGACAAGGGAGGCGGCCGCGGAGCCGGGGATGCAAGAACTGGCGTGCTTTATCCTCGGGGATGTCGCGTGTGAGGCGGGCGAGGAGGGCCTCTCGCCGCTGATTGCCGCTGGCGCGCCGCTGGCGGTGATCCGGACGCTCAGGGCGCCCACGAGGGACCCTGGGCTGCTCCACGCGGGGTACTTCGCGCTCACGTGCATGGGCCTGGGGAGTAATGGGGAAGTTGGCGGTGGCAGGTGCGGGTGCGAGGGGGGGGGAGCGAGGAGGCGCACCCACGGGTGGCCATGGTGGAGGGGGGGGCCGCGCAGGCGGTCATAAAGAGCATGAAGGGGCACCTGGCAGATGTGAGGCTCGCCGAGATGGCATGTGTCACATTGTGGGCGCTCGTGGGGGGCAAAAGCCCTATCTCTGTCGAAGGCGTCAAGAACTTAACCGATATCTCTGTCCAAGGCGTCAAGAGCTTTAACGATGGGGGCGGCCGAGAGAGAGCCGGGGGGGGGGGTCCCGCCTGGTGGCGACAACCCACTCTCACCGATGGAATCCCCCAAGGGGTTTGCAGGTGTCAGCGGCGCGCTGGCGGCCCCGGTAGGCATGGAGGGCGCCGTCCCCTTTCTACTGTCCGTTCTCGACTTGCATCACGAGCACAAGGCGGTCGCAAACGCGGCGCTTCTGGCGTTGTCGGCGTTTGCGGCCGCGAGCCAGGCCGGGGCGGTGGAGGTGCTGGGAGAAGGGAAGGCGCTGGCACGGGCCCGGTCCGCGCTGACCTCATTCCCTGCATCCGTCAAGGTTTCTTGTGCCGTTTGCCAGCTGGTCGCGAACGTGTGCTCGCACACGGGGTTCCTGGGCCATGACATCCGCCACCGCGCGCTGGGGAACCAAGGGCTGTGCGCGATGGTAGCCGCACAAGGGGGGGTGAGGATCGTGGCGGATGCCATGGAGATGGTTCCGGGGGACAGGGACCTGCAGTGCGTGGGCTGCATGGCGCTGCTCCACCTGGCCAGGGACGTCGAGGGCCGTGCGGCGATACTCGCGGATGTGGCGGGTGGGGTCGCGTTGGTTACTGGCGCGATGACGGATCACCCGCACTGCCGGTCGCTGCAGGCGCTGGGGCTGAAGGTGCTGGAGCTGCTCAAGGAATGAGCGGGGTGTGCATGTGCACCGATATACGGTGCACCAACGAGCAGAAGTAAATTGAACGTGCGTGCCAGTATATGGGTCCATGGGTATATCCGTGAGGCAACAGTATATCCCTGCTCGATCAAGGTGCTGGAGCTGTTCAAGGAATCAGCGGCTCGCTTTGAGTTTTGGGGACCTGTCTGAGTGAGCGACTTCCTTGAACAGATTTCGCTGTGCTCTCAAGGAGTGAGCAGGGTGTGCTCACACATGCGCACACGCCGACATATGGGTGAGACAAACTCAGATATATATCCGCAGCAAGCGCGGATAAGATAATGGCCGGCTCGAGCGTCCATGGTCCTGATCTTCCAGATTTCAGGCCTGCGCTGGTTGTCTGTCGATACTAGGATTGTGCACGTGGCCAATAGTACCCGCCTGTGTACCTGCTCAGGGTGCTGCGCCGCCTCCCGGAGGGAGCCCCGTGTCCTGCGGCCATGTGTCTGCATTTGCGTTTGGTCTCTGCAAGGAAGGCGGCAACGTGTCTTGAGTGATAGCAATCTCCGCGATGAGGGAGCAGCATGTCGCCCCACCATATTGCGCATGATACCCACGACACGACGCAACTCTACCTTGTACATACGAGGTACCTCATGAGAGCATATATGAGGGTAAGCTGCGCTCGTGGCACCTGCCGAATGTGGTCCATTATGACGTGGGGCATGGTTAATCCAGCCAGGCTGGTTGTTTTGTTTATGTTTGGTTCATTGTTCAGGGGCCGGGATGCCAGCGGCGCTAATGGATGCCCTAATGAAGAAGAGGGGTTGGTTTAGTATAAGAGAAAGGGTGAGGGCTCTGTTTTGTTGTAGCAGGAGAGTAACGCCCTTTGAGGAGCGACATGGGGCGGATCTTGGCTCTTCGGCCTGGAAAACTGTTTTGAATGTCATGGCATTTGGTGGAAGTTGAAGGTGAAACTGCCTAATGGCATGTATATTATTAGTCCCTGTGGCCCATAGGTTAGTGAACGGAGTTTTTGTGCCCAGAAAAGCATTGATGTCTGCTGTGCAGTCCTTCCCGTGACATGCCAGCCTGGGCTGCCACAGGTATTCATGGCAGGTGCCAGCTGTGTTGGGAGGCGTGGGCGCCAGGGTTTGTCTTACTACCAGAGTGATCCTGAGAGTCGTTAGCAGGAAATGGCATGCATCCCAACCGTAACTGTTGTCGGGACCACAGGGTGTTGCATTCCTGACCATATTCCATTACCGCGTCATCCCTGTCTGACAAGCGGGGATTGCAGGGGGAAATAGTGTCTATTGTGCACATTGGATTTCTTGACGGGGTGTGTACGTCTTTATAAAAGTTGATGGTATGTGAGAAAGCAGCTGCCAAGCCAGCTCTACAGAGCAAAACGGTTGAATGGTGTTGACAGAGGCTGTTGACTGTGGAAAGCTGAGCACTGATGCACCTTGTGTGTGAAGCATCGATTGGCCTTACATTTCAGTGGTTCTGAAGGTGGATTCGTTTTATGTATATTACTTCTGCCGGCCTACTGAAGGGTAGTTATCAGTGACGCTTTTTTGTAAAGTAAACTTTCCTTGTATAATTGTTGGACATCGCACATGTGCACCCCTGAAGTCCGCGAAACAGCCTGGAGAAGCCTCCGCACATTATAATTAATTTACACGTAACTGCGTCACGTGAGCATAAGTCCTCAGGGAAATGAATATAGTCAGCAAAATTGGTGCGAGAGGTCCCCAGTTCGATTCCGGTCGGATTCATTTGCAGATCGCGTTTTCCGCGTTTTCCGCGGCCCGGCACTGAACGCAAAGGTTTTCACCTTTGCGGAGTGTCTGATCAGAATAGGATGGGGTGGATGGATGTAGCTATGTCTATAGTTCCTAGCTCCTCCGCAAATTATGAGACAACTATTCCTGGATGTCATGCATATGGCGCTCCGAGCTGGGTAGCCATATGGCTGACGGCGTCCATCTCATAACTTTCACTTTTGGGCACCAAATTCGGCCGTGAATATCACACGCTGCATGCTATATTTTCCAGAAGCTATTACGCAATATTATGACGAGCAAACGCTCCTCTACGCAACGCAGCCTGGCGGCTGCGCTGAGCCCTGAACATTCGTCTGCAGCTCCGGCTGCAGCTCAGCCCTCCAGCATTGGCAGCAGCGGCAAAACTAGTAGTCAAGTGCTCATTAGTGGTCGCCTCGGCTCTCCCTGCCGGGCTCGCCTCGCCATCGGCCTCGCCCGAGCCCAAACGCAGTCGCCCTGCGGAATCTCCCCCTGCGCCGAGCCGAGCTGGAAAGAAATCGCCTTTGTTTGACGTCAACTCCCCTCACCCCTGGCTACTGGAACCGACAACCATCTGCCTTCATGGAATCTTGATGTGTTTTGGCAAGCACGCCTCACTTTAGCTTGAACTGTGCAAGCACCTGATCCGCCATGCAGGGCCGAGGCAATATGCCCAACGGCTCCCCGCTTTGCTGCACTGTCGACGAACTGCCACGCCTTCCTCGCCCCCGGCCTCAGCGCCTCGCCCTCTGCTCCCTCCTCGGGCGCTCTGTCGCCGAGATATGGGCTACCAGCTCCCACCGTCGCGGCCAACACCAGCATTCGCAGCCTCCTTAAGGAAGCCTTTGAGCAGCACGTGAACCCCCTAGCTCGCTGCGGAGATGTGGCAGCTAGCCATGGGCCGCACACTGCATGGCTGCCGAGCTCCCCACCATCTCCACCGCCACCTCCACCCTCCTAGCTCGCCTCCACCTCCACCACGCCACCTGCGCCACCGGCCACCTTCACCACCGACGCCATCACCGCCCAGCTCCGTGACATCGACATGCAAGCGCCTCCATGGACAACGTCATCGCCATCGATTCAATACGGAAACCAAGGTCGCACATAAGCTTCAACCTCAGCTCACGGCGCTGCAGATCGACCGCGCGGCGCAGGCCTCTGATGCGCATGCCGCCCTCCTCTCCCGCCTCAACCAGGTGGAAGGCAAGTGCGGCGTGCTCATTAAGAAGCTTGAAGCCATCACCGCCCACGTACCGAGGCCCTGGCCACACAGGTCCCAAAGATAGCGGAGCAGACGGCCACCATCGCATCCGGCCAGCCACCCCGGCAGGATGCTGGCGACCTCCCGCCGCTCTCGATCCTATATGCGGACCTGCCGCTGCAGTCAGCAACTGCCTCAACCACTGACGCCATCGCCATGGAGACCAGTTGCCACGGAAGCCCATCTGGGACTCACCTAGGTGGGAATTGAGGCTGGTACGCATGCGGCTGAACGTACAGCAGGACACACATGAAGACTTTCGGTACGCAGCTTTGGAGGCCTGCAGACGCCGCGGTAGTTGCCGCGCCATCCGCGGAGGAACCCTTTGCCCTTGTAGAGCATAGTTCCGGCCGGACAGCTCGGTCTTCCCGATACATCGGGGGGGGAGGCCATCTCGTAGAATCCGGTTGCTAGCTGACGCCCCAGACTCCGGAGAGCTAGGAAAGGCTGTTGCTCAGGCATCTTGACCACATATACACATATGGCAACAGTACATCACCTAGCTGGGTATATACCACCGACGGGCGGACATTACCGTGCTTAATTGACTAGTTGACTACGATGGGCAGGGTTGCCACCTGCTCATAGATCGATGTCTCCGTGGCTCGGCCGCTCTCCGGTCGCCACATCCTCCAGGCGGCTGTGGATGCCGGCGTTGCTGCCGCTGTGACTGAGCGTTCAACAAGTTTGCCTCCTACGGCGATGTGAGGCCCCACCGGGTCATCCCCTTAGTCCTTGAGGATCGATCGGGGCCATGGGCCCCAAGACGGCGGAGTTTTTCCACGAGTGCTGCCAGCGCCGTACGAGGGTCAGACCGCCCCGTGGTCAGTAGCTGCCCGCACATCATCCTCGTATTGGTGGCAGCGCCTGTCATGCTCGCCCTCACTCGCACCGTGGCTGATGTGTTATTCCGACGATCCGCCGCATCCGGGCCGACTTTGTCGCGACCCATGCGGTCTAGATCCCTCCCAGGCCTGGTGGGCCGGCAGCGATGTTGCCAGGCGTGTCGTAGTTTTGTGATGTAGTTGTACCTTGTGCAGCTGGCGTGATCCCTGCATGCCTGTGTCAGTTTACTATTATTTTCTATAGGGTTCTTCTTCTTTTCGGGTTTTTCCTTATGTTGCACATGCCAATCTCACCTCCGTAATTTATCATTCTAAATGATTATAAATTCAATAATTTACACGCAGACTGCGTCACGTGCGCATAAGTCCTCAGTACTTACACGTGGGATGGATATGGGATGGGGTAAGTGGATGGATCTGGCTAGCTAACTTCTAGCCACAGTGTAGCAGGCACCACGGCCCGAATCACTATGGTTGCCAAAGTGGGTTGCCGCAAAGCCCCCACCGACTTGGGGGCGACCGTGTCCTCCATAACCGTCTGCCACCTATAGATCTGTACGAGTCATCTGCCACCATCAATGAATTGATTAATTAATTTACACGTAACTGCACGTCACGTGAGCATGTCCTCAGGTAAATGAATATGGGATGGGGTGGATCTGCCACCATATTACAGACAAACCAGGAGGCTGCCCACGCGTGAGCCCGTTGACCATGTCTAGGGTATCACATGTCCATGCCCAGCCTATCACAGAAAGTCCACGGATGGCGGCCCAGCCGCGCTCGTGGCCCAGTGAGGCATACCATTGTTTCAACAAAGACTAGTGATTCTTGGGAGTGAACGGGTGCAATGGCAATAAATAGCCAAACTATAGTAAAACCCACACAAGCAGCTGATCTTTCAGGATCTCCCCTGGAGCCTGAAGGGAGCCACATACGCAGTGAGCATAGCCACACAAGAACCAACTTTTTGTGTACAAGCACACAAAAAAAGGTGTGGTGAGCCATAAACTGGTTGACTCTGGCTTTGCTCATGTTGATGCAGCCGTCATGGGCAAGGAGCGGACTGGGAGGCAACCACATGAAGCCTTGCGCACCACCCGTAGCGCGGTTTCAGGGTTTTCCGCGTTCTCTGGCCAGGTCTTATGCATCAAGGCCAGATTGTCGACATAAGCAAAGTCCCCTTTCTCCCAGGACATGTTGAAAGAATGGGCGGTGAGAGCCGCGTCGAGCTTATTTCGAAAGTCCTGGCTTTCCCCAGGGTCGAACATCCGCCCATACGGCTTGTCCATGTCAATCCCAAACGCGACCGTGTTGTGGACATAAACCAGCAGTTCCTTGGTGATCGGATGTTCCACTAAAAGAGGGAAGAGCCTCCTCAGCTTTTCAAAATTTGTTGAGCGCCACCAGATCCTGCCACCATGACGCGCTCGAGCCGACATGGCATTCAAGACGCAGGGGACACCATATCAGCGCATTGTCCGCGTTGTTCGAGGATTAATGCAAATCTGATACTAATAAGGAAGTCCTGACAGACGGAGACTCATGTGGCCATGTGACAGGCAAGCTACTAAGAAATCCATGTAAGCTATTTGACGATACAAAAAGATACGCACAGGAACTCCTGGGCTGTTTCTGATTAAAGTGTGCTTTATCCCGAGCAGATGCGTGCGGCATAGTTTTGCTCAAAGTAAATGGTGATAGATACCCACCACCTCGCATTGCGCTTAGTGCCTACAGCACTACATTCGAGTAATACTAGTAAGTAGTCACATCGGCAGCGGTAGAGATGTGTATATCAGAGACCCTACAGACAACTATCATGCACTGGCCAATATCGCTGTCTTCACAAAGCGCCATTAACCTGTTGTTCCAGACACATTTATTCAGATGTCAGGCATGAGCTGGTTATCTTACAAGTGACATAGTAGTTTTGTCTGATTGACATTCTGGGGCTTACCTCTTCCACAGCTCCAGCTGTTCCTTGGACAGGTTCTTGACGACCGCGGGGACGACACTGAGTCCCGTGGCACCCTGGGGCATCGCCGCCTCCATCACTGAGAATATGCCATGCGTGCACGCCTGTGCACACACGCGCGTGCCCAGCCAGAGGAATATTCCCCAGCCACAAGTGCACAGAGCAGGCGCCAGCCATGCTTTCGTAACCCAGACCTAGATTTCGTTCTCAACCGAGGAATGCAACCAGAACCAAGGCATGGTTCTTGTACTATAGAAAGACATGCACTCATAGTTACTTGAGTAGTTCAGCAGCAGGAATCATAGAGCCTAGAAAAGACTGATGGCTGAAAGCGCCGCGCCAGTCACAAGTTACGGTACTTGAGGTCGCGAAACTGCAATAATGTAGCATCACTATATATATACTAGTATGCACATTGTAGGATACCAATAATTGGATTATATTTAGTACAACTTAACAATTTGGATGAAGGAATGACCATGTATTTTAATCAAAATACGATGTCACATTGTCAACAAACTCGACAAGGCAGACACAATGCAGTGCACCACAAGGGACAAGTACAGCAACTGCAACAGGAGTCAACTGGGGGCATAAAATGCAGAGAGAGACGGAGCAGATGCTACTTTGCTGCTGCACCACAGTAAAAGGGTTGCAAGTTTGGAAGCTGCAACAGACCAAGCACTGAGAAACAGACACAAGTAAATAGATGCAGAGCAATCAACCGCAAAGTGCCCCAATAACCAATGGGACCTTCAACGGGCTTTACTTTGTTCAGATAATGCCAGGAAGGCTTTCACATACACATATACCTTTCAGGAGATGACACATGAAACTAATAAGGGTTTATATAAATTCATTCGCAGAATTCATACTTGTACGTACGCAGCACATGCATGACAGCAATTACCTCCCCCAGGCCGTCCATGTGCCAGCCTGACGCGAGGAGTGTCGTCATAGGCAACGCAAGGAATGTCGTTTGATGACGCAGCCCCCGCATCATCGAAAGGCCGGCACCAGCGAGGTGGCCACACCGCCACATCCGATAGCAAACATGCAGGGCCAGCCAATCATGACGAGGACACAACGCCAAGATATCCATATCAGTGCGGATTTTTTATTTTTATTTTTTAAACTCACAACAGGATAGGAAACACAATCATTAGAATTAACACGTGCCTATTAGACGCACGCCCATAGAAATTTATGTGGGTCCAGGAAGCACGTGCGACGGAAACCACGGCTGCTATCGAATATGCAAGCTGCTTGATTTGGTTGGAAAGGGGCCCACGATGGGCATTATGCTTGCAGCACAGTGTACCTGTAAAATGAGCCAGTCGGCAGTCATGGCCAGGGTGTAGTGCTACAAGCCTGGGAGTTCATAAAACAAGCAGCCCAGGCAACAGCATGGCGAGGGGCACCTTTTGCCTAACACAGGTCGAGCTCGCATGACCAAACCAGCTTGGATATCTCCAGCACGTACGCGCTAGTTGTTACACAATGGTCACTGCGGAGCCACCGGCACACTACACATGTGAAGGGAACAGCCGCCGTCTACCTCTCTCCCCCCCAGAAAATGAAGAGAAAAGCTGGAGCATGAGGCCAGTGTAGCAGTCACAAACAGGGAGCCTGGGGGGGCATACGGGCTGAATCTTTCTGGCTTGCGCATCCAGAATAAGAAATTACTTTCTAAAATGTCCCCAACCCAACCGCCCGCCCGCCCGCAAGCCTGCCCGCCCTGCCCTGCCCCGGCCCGCCCCCCCCCCCCCCCACTTACCTTGGGTGGGCGCACACATAACCACAACTAACATACACACTAACGATCGTTACCTTCAGCCGGCACGTTGGAGACGCCCAGCAGCGGGTGGTTGGAGATGACGTTGATGCGTGGCGCGGTCGGGAACACAAACTTGCCCTCGTACGCCTTGCCCAGCGCATAGCACATGGCCGTGTCGGTCTCACAGAGCACCCCCTTCTGCACGATCGAGTTAATTTGATAACCGGGTGGATGCAGGGTGCAGCCTGGGGCTTATAGCGTGCACTCCTCCCCAACATGCTGGCACAAAAAAGCTAGTCTGAACTAAAAACTCTAGTTCAGTTATCTAGCTCTAGTTGTTTAGTTCTAGGGCTTCCTAAGCGGAGCGGCTCCCATCATTGGCACCCATGCGTGATGCCGTGCTCCGGGGCCAACGAAATCCATGAGTGTAATAATGTCCACAAACGGGTCACTGGCTGCGCCAGCCCCCATTGAAGAACTCCATTCCTCGAATCATTTCTGCTGGCAGCGGATACCCTCGGAAGCGCGAGGCACGGAATGGCAAGATCGAAGTGCAGTAAGAATTTGGCACGCGAGGCACGCGAGGCACGCGAGGCACGCGAGGCACGCGAGGCAGCGAAAGCAGCAGCCACAGGGCGCCGCGACGGCAATCATACGACCGCTGGTGCAAACAAGGAGGCCATGCGGTGCACTGGCGAGATCGGATTCTCGATTCCTTTTTTTCTCCCCAACTGGGCATGAAATGAACGCATGGACCCATCCCTGCAACTTTCCCCGCTACCATGTCCCCAGGATAGCGTCTCCCCTGTAGGTGACAGTTCTCCCCAGCAGCCATGCGTGGCCTCCTCGATTGTGCCAGCGGTCACTCTGGCCACCGCAGTGAACCCTGGGCGCTACTGCCGCCCGTACCATACCAGCACCGCCCCTTGGCGCCCCTCCCTTCCGAAGGCAACCTCTGTGCGATAGACATGTTGGTTCAGGTGGATCACCTTGAAGTCGCATCACAGCGGCTGTTCATCATGAGGACATCAAGCGCTCTCCCATGACAGCAGCGACAGTGTTCCAAACTTGCATACATGGAGTCGTGCCAGCTGTCACTTTGCACCCACTCGCTGAGCTGGCAGGACCTCTGTCTCGACTCCCTTTGCGAGATGAGGGCCCGGACTCGGATCCTCCTTAAAGAAAGAGAACTAAAGCTTACGAGGAAGAAAGAGAAAACAGGAAGCCAACGCCTGCAATTTTATCACGGTGTGAAAGTGATATCTATTTTTAATGCTTTCATCTGCCCTTCAGAGGTGACCAGCAGGTCATTGAGTGTGAGGTCCTGTATCACGCACAGCAGGCCCGCATCAGGCTTAGAATTCAATAGTTTGTTTTATGTTTGATTTGATTCTTTCACCTGCCCCTTGAAGTTGACCACCAGGTAGTCCTGTGTGAGGTCCTGTATCGCACACAGCAGCTCCTCGTGGGAAAGCACCCAGGGCTCTTTAATGCTGATGCCGTACACCTGGGGTTGGGACCAGGCAGCCGTAGCCATGGGAGAAGATCATCAACAACAAAAGGGAGGAGATGATTCACGACAAAAGGGCGAGAGTATTCACACCAATAGGGAGAGAGTACTCACAACAATAGGGAGAGAGCATTCACACCAATAGGGGAAGAGTACTCACAACAATAGGGAGAGAGTACTCACAACAATAGGGCGAGAGTATTCACAACAAAAGGGAGAGAGCATTCACACCAATAGGGAGAGAGTACTCACAACAAAAGGGAGAGAGAATTCACAACAAAAAGGAAAGTATCCACGTAAGGGACTAGGGGCCTTTGGGAGCTGGCACCAAAGGGGTTGCTTTCCGTTCTTGGTGTAAGGATCACATCAGGATACTTTTGATACGGATGTTGTGGAAGCGCAGGGAGCGCAGGGAATACTAGGGATGGGACGCGCGAGGAGCGTCCAGCGACAGAGATGTCTATTAACAATGGGCTTCAATGTAGTGCATCAGGCTAGAGATCCCGGGTTCAAAAACTAGGGGCACTACTTCCGTGGCCCCTACAAACAATGTCTATCAAGAGCCCACATGAGCATGGCAAAAGGCAAGTGCTCCACACACTGCGCTACACAGAACAGAATGAATATATAACAGACCGGACCCTCCTTAAGCCTGGCATCATGCAACCTGTAGTGCTTCTGCCTTAATTTGTGCAGGACACTCTCACAATAACCAACTGGCGTCACCCGTTACCTCCTTATGGCGCCCTTGGTTACTGCAGACGCACCACGTATATCCAGTGTGCGGGATCATCCGAGGCCCCCGAACCATGGAGTCGACATGGAATTTCACAAACTCCTGCAATATCTACACATTAACAATGCCGATACCAGCTTGGAGCTTCAATCATTTAACACTCTAGTAACAACTAGACAGCAATTAAACCTGGCAATGTCTGCGATCGAACGGCTGAAAAAGCGCATGTAAGGCCAGCGGTAGCAAGACACTCCAAAAGAGACCTCGTGTCACGCACGTCAATTCCGTAGTTTGCGTTCGGCAGCACCGTGGCACCCAGGGATCTGAGCAGGGCCACCCTGGCGTCCCTCAGGGATGCGTCGTACGCCTGCGGGGAGACATTGTTGTCACGCAGGATCGCAGGCATAGAGAAAGCGGGCGGCCCAAGGGTGGACTTGAGGACGGTTGCAAACGGATCGCGGGCATCGATGGCACGCACACACAAGTGTGGCAGGGAGTCCTGAGCCACCAGTGAATGTCACTACTCGAGGCATTGAGGGGAGAAGCGCCATCAGCGGGTTCGGAAATATTCCAAGTGCATGGCATAAACAATCAGCCGACCTGCTCCATGTCAGCAGAAAGGCATAGGAAGGAACAAGGCGTATGTAGGGGAGCCAGGGAAGGGGATGGGTTTCCTGGGAAAGGAATGGAGGGATGTCTGACCGTGCCGAGGTGGGAACTGGAATTACAGGATCGAGGAATAGATAGGAATGCACAGCCACGGTGACACTGTCGACACCGGAACAAAACAAAAGCGTACCAATGTCTGGGTATTTCCGCCTATTCACCGAGCCAAATCCCTGGAGAAACGTCAGGGAATAACCTCCACAGTACTAGCTGCGAAAATGAGCATTGTGAGCAGATTCTCAAGTCCCACAAGGAAATGAAAGCCGGTTTGGTGAGGGAACTATGATAAGCCGCAAACCAGGCGCCCATGACTGCGATCCAGCGTGGCGACTTGAAAGATGGAAATTCATTCAAAAATCTATCGGGGCAGGCCAGCTGACAGACCAGAAATGAGAAGAGGAAGCACTCACTGATGACTAACCATTACTTGTGACAGTGCTTGCACTCATATGGTAAACTGACCATAAGCCCTCCCAGCACCCAGTCCCTGCATCCAAGGCTTGCGTGCAGGCCGGGTAACCATGAGAAAACTGACGATGGGCAATGCGTCAAACAGAAATGGAGTCGTAGCCCAAACAGTACTCACTGGGCAAGCTGGATGCGCCTTTTCTGTAGGGCCGGACAGACGGCAGGTCCCATGAGCTTTGCAAAACATGCCGCACTGTCGTCGCTTCTCCTCGTTCTCCGGCGCATCAATGTCACTGCAATCCTGGCACAATGGCCGAAAATTGCCTATCCAGCATTTTTCCTGGCATGCGGGGCTCAATTGCTCGCTCAGCCACGCCCGGAAATGGCCATGCACTACGCGCACCGTGGCAGGGGTGGCGATACATTGCGCAGGGTCGCACGACCCCAATGCTGCAATGGTTTGTTGGTACCGCAGGGCAAACGGACCGATAACAGCACGACAAACCAAAAGGCCTATTCCAAGCAGTAGCAGTGTGCTGGACCGAAAGCAGCCTGCCCGCAGTTGGCGAACACTAGGCGAAGCCATCGGGCCTGCTCTTAAGATGAAGCTAATTACGGGCCTACGCACGCGTATACGGCGTCCATGACAATATTAAGGTGTGAATTGATAACCAAACCAACTGCTGTGACCTGCATGGGGAGCCCATGATACTCCGAATAGGGTCAGTTTTGTTCAGTTCACAGGTCCCACGGTAAGTTAGACGGCGTGGGACTTAATAATTAACTCACCGATCGACTGACTTGTTATTAATTAGATACGTGATTACGCTCGGCCAATGCGCGGCATGAGAAACGAAGACTGGGGGCGAAGCTCGGGACTTCGCCCGGCCGGCCGATATCCATGTGCAAAATGTAAGACATCGGGTGCTTACTGGGCGACTACCTACACGTACAACGGTAAGTCAAGGACTTCGCCCGCCCGCAATTCTACCCATGATTCATGAATTCGCCAGTATCCTTCCAAAATGCCGCCAACGACCCCTTTTAATTCATGGCCGACGTTGAGAATAGATGGAACGACGTCAGGAAAAGAACGTGTCTTGACAAACCTACTTGCTGCACCACGTGTGGCGCCGTCATGCCTGCCAATGCCTGCCAAGGATTAATTACAATATGTAATTGATGGCAAGGTTACATTGATCATGAGTTCATGAGTTCATCTCATGACACTCATCATGATCAGCAAACTTGTCACTTGTCAGGCCTCCGATGACGCTCCGAGGTCCGACAACAGCCGACAACAGCTGCTGCCCGGCCGGCCGGCGGCCGGGCCTAGCTCCGGCGACATTATTTACAGAAGGGGCGAAGAGCTCCCCGAACCGACTTCAAGTCTTTTTACAACTGTCAGTTGGCACCTCCCGGCTCCCGTAAGCTTCACTGACTGACACGTAAAATGACCATGGACTGGCATGGACGCAGTCACGTCACGAACGTGGACAAACGTGGAATGAACTTTGTGATGAACTGCTGAATGCACTCCAATGATATCCCCACAAATCCATCCCTACAAGGCGATACCAAGTTTCCAACATGCACCGTAAAACTACGCAATGCAGCCTTTTACGATGCCTGAAATTCGTAGAAACGTGTAAAATTACCTACCCGCTGTACTGACACGGAAACCTGAATTGCGGCATACCAGGCGTAAATAATTCACCTTATCTTCGGCGAAGCGGCGAAAGTTGGCAGTACATGCGCACCTGTGCGCCAAAGAGTCCTATCCTTGCTCTGGTATTATTGGGGACAGTTCTTTTTAGCTTCATCTGTGTACTTGAACACACTGGAAGTAGAGTACGTAGCCAGTCGGGGGCAACGTATGCAAAGTCTCGGCTATGGAATGGCCTGCGCGAAATCCAGACCACCAGCCTTGGATTCCGCAGCAATGGATCCAATCCCATGTATACCAGCATTGCCTTCATCAAGACGCATCGGACTGGCAGCTCAACCCTCGGAGGCATATTTTTCAGATTCGCCAATTCGAAGGGCTTGAGGGTACGGCCTCTGTGTCTAAACGCTGCTTGGTACTGATTCGATCAATATCTCCTCCTCCTCCTCCTCCTCCTCCTCCTCCTCCTCCTCCTCCTCCTCCTCCTCCTCCTCCTCCTCCTCCTCCTCCTCCTCCTCCTCCTCCTCCTCCTCCTCCTCCTCCTCCTCCTCCTCCTCCTCCTCCTCCTCCTCCTCCTCCTCCTCCTCCTCCTCCTCCTCCTCCTCCTCCTCCTCCTCCTCCTCCTCCTCCTCCTCCTCCTCCTCCTCCTCCTCCTCCTCCTCCTCCTCCTCCTCCTCCTCCTCCTCCTCCTCCTCCTCCTCCTCCTCCTCCTCCTCCTCCTCCTCCTCCTCCTCCTCCTCCTCCTCCTCCTCCTCCTCCTCCTCCTCCTCCTCCCCTCCTCCTCCCTCCTCCTCCTCCTCCTCCTCCTCCTCCTCCTCCTCCTCCTCCTCCTCCTCCTCCTCCTCCTCCTCCTCCTCCTCCTCCTCCTCCTCCTCCTCCTCCTCCTCCTCCTCCTCCTCCTCCTCCTCCTCCTCCTCCTCCTCCTCCTCCTCCTCCTCCTCCTCCTCCTCCTCCTCCTCCTCCTCCTCCTCCTCTTCCTCCTCCCCCTTCTCCTCCTCCTCCTCCTCCCCCTTCTCCTCCTCCTCCTCCTCCTCCTCGGCCTTGGCCCTGGCCTTCTCCTTCTCCTTCCTCTGCTGCTGCTGATTATTATCTTATTATTGTTCTTATTATCATTGACCACTAGGGGGGGCGCACATTGGTCCTGCCACCGCTGTCTGATGGAAAGGTTTGCTCGCGGTTGAAGCTGACCATTTGAATGAATGAATATTTTGCTTGCACTTTCTGCATTCCAGGGACACACGCGCCTTTTGCTTGCACCTGATTAGATAAGCGATGCCAGCCTGAGGGTGCCCCCTCCACTCGATGTCGGCAGCACATAATGCATGGCAGCCTTCCCAGCCAAACCTGCTGGCCCTGCAGAGGCCTGTTGCAGCCGCGGACCATGCCACACCCAGCTCACGCGGTGACTGCGTTGTTCAGTGAATCTTTTGACTAGTGCTGCATGGCCTGGCTTTCACTCTCTGGCTTTCCCTGCTGCCAAACACCCCCCTGCCTCGCATTTACGTACACTCCCAATGTGAGGCATGACTAATGAAATGCAACATGGCCTTAACCAGAACATTTGTTCTCTAAACCCCACGCATCTAGTGCCAACCTTCAGCGCTCCTCTTCTCATGGGGTTGCTGGTTTCTCTTCATGCCCATGCCCTCTTTACAACGCTCTGTTCTGTGTGTGCCCTACCGATTTCTATCCTGATTTGCACCCTTTACCGTCTCTCCGCGCGGAGGCAGCCGTCCACCTGGCCCTCTTCACACTCCCTGGCAAAACCAGCCTGGTGTTGGCCACTGCTGACTCTCCTCTCCTCTCCTCTCCTGATGACCCCCCTCCCCTCCCCTCTCCTCCCCTCTCCCATCCCATCCCGATCCTGGCACCCCATCTGTTCTTATCCTGATCGACGCATTCCTGTCTGTTCTTATCCTGACCTAGGCATTCCTAGCTATTCTTATCCTATCGGTCGCTGTCCCATTCCACGCGCCCCATCCCATTCGTTACCCCCGTAACCCCTTCTTCCTATGTATTCTCTACCCTTTCCATTCCCATCCCACCCTCTTGGCCTCTACATGGTCCCGCCAGGTGTTCAGCAGCCCCGACCACATCCTCCGCATCCCCCAGCACATCGTCCAGGGCCCCATGAGCACCCACTTCTCCCTGGTGCTGCAACACTTCAGCCAGCGGGGGCGCTTCGGCGGCGACATCCGCCACGTGTTTGCTTACTTCCGTCACCTGCTGCAGGACGATGGGTCTATCGCATTCGTGACCATCCTTCGGGAGCCCGTGGCCCACTTGCTGTCCTACCTCCGGTACTACGTGGCGCCTGACCTGGTCCCACCCGCACACGCCAACACGACGACGCACCAGACCACGGTGCCCTACGGTGACCACCGTGTCCAGCCGACAATTACTACCAACGGCCACACAGCTGCCAGTGGGAAATCCATCCAGACGAGAGGAAGGGTGGAGCTGGACGGAACTCTCCAGCTGGAAGGAGATGCGGTTGTGCCGGTTGAGCATGTTGCTCCCTCCTCATGGCAGGGTAACGGCCCGCTGGACGCTCTGCCTCTACTTGGCAAGGGAAACCTTGACAAAACGGGGGCGGATTTCGCTTCTCCTCCTCCCCAGAGCGCCAGTGCCGCACTGGAGCAGCTCCTGGCCTCCCTGGTGGAGGACGGCAGTATCGCTGAGGTGGCGAACCCGCTGGCCGCCGAGTTTGGGTTGTATTCGGAGGAGGATGTTCGGCGCTTTGTGGCCGAGTTTGTGTTTGCGGGGGAGGGTCTGCCGCTGCCGTCCCCGTGGTTCTTCTTTGCGGTTACAGAACACTTTGACGAGAGCCTGGTGTGTTATTAGTAAAGATTTTCGTAAGCTGTTCAAGTTCCCAGTGCCTTGCTTGCTGTTTTCTGTCGATCACGTTCGTTACGTTGCCTGTGCCTACATTGGTGTTTTCCTTTTGGTATATAGCAGTCTGTTCGCTGGATATCCCTGGTGGGTGTATATCTGGGTTCAGCGCTCAGGGTTCAGGGCTTGGGCTAGATTGCAGAAATCAAGTGTCAGAGTTCAGGGTTTGGGGTCTAGATGTTGTTCAAATCCTAGATTTCTATGTTTGCCTGCTCGACGATGTTTTTTGAAATACACCTTGTTTTAAAGCATTCAACGATGGTGTCACTACTCACACAGTTATGTCGTTACTCCAATGCTGATGTGACTATCTGTATGCTGATGTCACCACTCCTGCCCACAGGTGCTGCTGCGCTGGCGTCTCAACTGGGATCTCTGGGACCTCGCCCACGTTCCCCTCCACGACACGCACACGCCTCAAGGCTCGGTCCGCTACGACGGCAAACCCGTCAACAGCCAGCTGCCTCACGACGCGTCTCAGCTCAGCCCGGCCGCGCGGCGCGCTCTCTATGACCTCACACGCCTGGACCGCACACTGTACAACGCGGCCCTGCGGCGGCTCGACGCCCAGATGTCCCTGTTGGGGCGCGACCAGGGTGTGGGGCCGGGCGCGCGGCTGGTGGGGCCACGGGCGCCGTTACCGCTGCGGAGGGAGGTGGAAGCATTGGGAAAGATGCGGCACGTGTTGGAGGAGTTGTGTGTCACCCCACGTCCTCCTCCACATGCCACAGGCGTTGCGGTGACGGCCGTCAACAATCATGTGGCTAGACCGGAGCGCACTCAGGAGCCAAATGAGGAGTCGAGAGAGTGGAGAGAGCAGCCCAGGCTGAAGTTCAAACCGGAGTCGAGAGAAGAGATGAGGCAAGATACTAGACAGGGAGCGGCGGGCGGGAGCGCAGCATCCAGGCGGCATAGGAAGGGGGGCACTGGCATCAGGAGCAGGTTATCAAAATCACGGTACATAAAGGGGGATGCCCCAGTAAAGGATGGGAAGGCAAGGAAAGAAGAAGGCATGGAGGCGGGCGTGGACGGTTTTTGCAGCAAGTATCTGTGCGTTGAGGGCCATGGGGCAGAGACGCGCCGTGCAGGGTGTGACTTTTTCGAGGAGCATGTGGACCGCTCCCTGAGGGCTCTCGATCAGCGCCCGTTTAGCACCCCGACCAGGCGACGCATCTAGGGCTCCATCTGCCTTTGCTGCGAGTGCGGTGCGCTCTCAGTAGTTCAGGGCATAGAAGTAAACCAGCCAGACCATGTGTAAGGTAGGCTTTGTGTATACTGCACATGTTTGCATTCTAAGTTCTATACACTGGAAGCATCTAGGTCGGCACGTTACCTGCAGTGGAGATCATGCACAGGGGGCACCTGAGCTGTCTTGCTGCCTTGCAGCTGCAGCGTACGGCAATGTACCTATAGAAGAGGCTCCAAGCTGTCACCGGGACATTTTTTCAAATTAATTCATTCATTCATTCGTTCGTTCATTCATTCATTCATTCATTCATTCATTCATTCATTCATTCATTCATTCATTCATTCATTCATTCATTCATTCATTCATTCATTCATTCATTCATTCATTCATTCATTCATTCATTCATTCATTCATGCACTCATCCATCCATCCATCCATCCACTATATTCAAAATCCGCTAATCAATAATCAACTAATTCACTCAATCCTTTATCAAGAAGACAACCAACCCTCTATCACTAGCTAGCTGGCTTATAAGCCTGATTTACAGCACCTTTGAATACATGGAGGATCGACAAGCTGCTGTTTCTCAAGCGCCGCAAACGGCTCGTAGGGACCTCGATCCTACACGCTGGACGACGACTTGACCCTGGCACAGCAACAACATGGCGACGGGATCACGATGGCTGACCTATCTCCAGCTCGGCAGCTCCCGTCGATCCGGCATGCAGGCGGCAGGGAAGAAGCCGGTTTACTGGCGGGGGGGGGGGCATCTACGTCGACCACATGCAAGCCATGGCAGGCGACCCCCGCCCCAGCAACCCCCGCCTAGTAGGGGACTGAATAGGTCAGAAGTAGTGTAGCATAGTAATTAAACTCGTGCTCCCGTTGGGGAGTCACGGAGCACCGGAGTGCTTTTAATCCCTGTATGTGCACAACAGGAAGAAAGGGCAGAGACCCCCTTTCTCCTTCATGCCAGAGGCATCCCACAGCTCCTCAGGCGCTTCGACATGCAGCCGGAGGAGACCCCAGACTCTCTTCTCGACGAGCTGAAGAAACAACTCCATGGCGTGCATGGAGCTGCCAGGTGCGACACTGCAGGGCGCCTACCGCCTGCCCCATCCACGGGCCAAGGCTGGCCCCCCTCCAGTGGTCCTCACCTTCAGCGACGTACATCACAGCCCGAGTTCGGTTCCGGTCTCTCGCCGCAAGAAGCTGGTGAACACCTCCTCAGTCGCTTGACGACGACCTGACGCCAGCCCAGCAGCAGCAATACCGCGATCAGTGGCCCGACTACATTCGCCACAAGACCAAACCCGAGAAGCCCCAAGTGTACTGGCGGGGCGGGGACCTTTATGTCAACAAGAAACTGTGGAAGCCCCCCCGGGCTTCCCCGGGATAGAGCACTCAAGCTAGTTGTCTAGATGGGGGCAATCGATTATGGGATAGCTTAGGCATTACACTGCACTTGAAACGATATTTGCACACAGTGTTATAGTACCTTCAATTAGCTCTGGCACGTTGTGGTCATCAGCTTGCCCCTTAATTAGCCGACGTCTTGAGCCCACCTCACATTTGTAGCATAAGCTATGCGTCAGCCTACCTCTGGTGTTGCACTGGTTGTATTGCACCATGCACAGTGTTGCGCCCCGGCATGATGCACCATGCCGTGGAGCCGAGAGCGCTCTGTGGCCTGCCCACTTGCGGCAGAGAGAGAAGCTACTAAGTGCGCCCTCCCTCCTTCTCGCTGTGTAAATAGGGTTGAAGGTTCCTTTACTCTGTATTGGCACCCACGTGACGCAGTTACGTGCTTATTAATTAATTAATTAATGCCACAGCAGCAATCGGACACGATAGACGATCCGGCAAGTTCTGTGGGTGCAATAAGACCCGAGTAAGCATATCATAACAAGGAGCGTGGGCAAGCAAGCGAAGCATAGCCAGGACGTAGCATGGCTGGCTGTACGACAAGGGCTAAGCTAAGGCTATGGCTGGTTGTGTACCGTGCGGTAGCTACTAGAGGTGCACGTGACTAGGTATGGCACCTGGCACGGCAAGGCAAACATTCTAGGCATATGGCTGCCATGGCGGTAGCGACAACAAATGATTCAAGCTAGGGCTATTAATTGTATAGCCCGCAGACGGCGTCCACAACTTGTGGTTGATCATCAGGTCCCCGCCCCGCCAGTACACCTTTATTGGGCTAGTGGGCCGGGTCCTGCTTGTGGCGGTATTCCGGCCACAGGTCGCGTCGATCGCTGCTGCTGATGAGCGGGGATAGCATATTAGTAAGGCTCAGCTAACGTGGCCCACGTACGCCCACATATATGTATGCATGCCTACATGATCAGTGGGCTCCACACCAGAGGATGTATATTAGCATAATTTAGCCATGCTAGACGGAGCCCGCCACTCTCTGCTGCATGAGAGGCCAATGATGCCCTAGCCACCAGTTGCTTAGCCATGATGATCATGCATCTTCCACCCCCATGTCGATCAGGGGCCGAGACGTGGACTCTCACCGCGCCGGCCGCCTTGCTAGCAAGCTGGACGGCGCAGTCACCAACATGCTGCGGTCAATTTTCCGTGTAGGATACCGGCTGCTCATGTCCGCAAGGAGGACTTGTACCTGAGTCGGCATCAGTAACTTATCACCAGCACCATCAAGCAGAGGCGCCTGCTGCTAGTAGGGCACTTATAGCTCGCACAAACCAGGTAGACACCTCCCGTGGCCCCTCTGCACGGCTGCGCCCCGCCCAGCCGGGCAGGTACCTCCTCACGTGGGCCGGGCCCCACCAGGCCGGTTATCTAGCTAGACGCCGCAAGGCCCGCACCTTCAAAGAACAGCTCGTATAGGACATGGGGGGCCTAGGCCTCTCCGACCTCCGTGATTTGGAAAAAGATGATGGACATTGAAGGCCAAGTGGGCCCATGTCATAGAGGACAGCAACCCCCGGCCCCTGCAGTGGGGAAGCGGCACGTTAATTGCACACGTGGGCGGCATGCACTAGACAAGACCCCTAGGGTCGCGGGCACCATAGTTATAGGACTGTATTGTGGGTAGCTTGTAGATAGCTTAGACCGGTAGGACTGCGTGTATACCCACCCATCCATCCATCCATCCATCCATCCATCCATCCATCCATCCATCCATCCATCCATCCATCCATCCATCCATCCATCCATCCATCCATCCATCCATCCATCCATCCATCCATCCATCCATCCATCCATCCATCCATCCATCCATCCATCCATCCATCCATCCATCCATCCATCCATCCATCCATCCATCCATCCATCCATCCATCCATCCATCCATCCATCCATCCATCCATCCATCCATCCATCCATCCATCCATCCATCCATCCATCCATCCATCCATCCATCCATCCATCCATCCATCCATCCATCCATCCATCCATCCATCGATATAGCGGTATGGCTGACGGCGGAGTTCAGATCTTTTGCGTCTGAGCCCCAAATTCGGTCAGACCACTTGCATTCGATGCGCCTTTCTAAGACGCACTTGCCAGTATAAACGGTTACGGCTGCCACGCAGTATAGACAAAGTTACGCACGTGACCAGCTATGACGACTACCAAAGCAAAACGAGGGCTGGAAAAGGAGCTGGCACAGCTTCCCAGCGCCCAGCCCAACCCTCTCGCCCTCGCCATTGTTCAGCCGCCAGGCTTACCCGCCAACCAGCCGTCTCGGCCTGCCAACCCACCGCCAGCAGCCCCATCGCCCAGCGCCTCGCCTGAGCCCAAGAAACCCTGCCACGCTCGCAAATGGCGCCAGTTCCTCCCCGGCGACCGAGGATTCTCCCTCACCGGGTGGCAAGAATTGTCGCCGCAGGAATGCATTGAGGTTCTCCAGTTCCTCGAACAGGAGCGGATTCAAGCTCTTCGTGAAGGGGGCGGCTATTGACTACAATGGAGACATGTCCTGGCTCTATGCTATGAACGAAGCACAACAACGCCTGGCTATCTTGACCAGCCATTTCCAGCTCCGCTTCATCGACATCACCCGCACGCTCCGCACCCCAGCCCCCGCACAGCCGGCAGCCCCATCGGCTTCCTCCCTCTGCAAGGATGACATCCGCGCAGTGCTGGAGGAGCACGTGACCTGGCCGCTGGCCGAGCAGCTGACATCGCTGAACACCACGCTCAACACGGTCGAGGCCCGGGTCTCCAACGTGGAAACCAAGGTCGTCCACAAGCTCCAGCCCCAGTTCACGACGCTGCACACCGCGGCGCAAGCTTCGGAAACGCATGCGGCACTTGTCTCTCGCCTTAACCAGGTGGAGGGCAAGTGTGGCGTGCTCCTGAAGAAGCTTGAGGCCATCACCGCCCACACCGAGGCCCTGGCCACACAGGTCCCCAAGATAGCGGAGCAGACGGCCACCATTGCATCCCAGCCACCCCGGCAGGATGCTGGCGACCTCCCGCCGCTCTCCTACGCGGACCTGCTGCGGTCAGCGACCGCCTCCACCACCGACGCCATCGCCACAAAGCTCCAGGAGCTGGAGGACCACCGCCAGGCCCAGCAACGGGAGGTCACCGACCGCGCTCGCCGCGAGTGCCGAGTGGTGCTACGTCGCTTCCCCCAGAAGCCAGGTGAGACGTCAACCTCTCTTGCTGACGAGCTCAAGAACCAGCTTCTTACCCTCATGGGCCTGGTAGGTGAGGTAGAACTGCGTGGGTGCCACCGCCTTCCCCACTCACGGGACAAGGCGGCTCCCCCACCAGTCCTACTCACCTTCTCCTCCCCTGAGGATAAGCAGCGGTTCCTCTCTCGTCGCAAGCGGTTGCACGACCTCACCTGGACGCTGGATGACGACCTCACCCCCGCTCAGCAACAGCAGCGACGCGACCTGTGGCCGGAATACCTCCGCCATAAGCAGGACCCCCAGAAGCCCAAGGTGTATTGGAGGGGCGGGGACCTGATGATCAACCACAAGATGTGGACGCCCCCAGCGGGCTAGAATAGCAATAGCCCTAGCTTGTAACCATTGGCGTCACTGCCGCTAAGGCAGCCATGCCTAGAATGTTGCCTAGCTGTGCCAACACACCTAGTCACGTGCCGCCAACGCACGGTACACAACCAGCCATAGCCTTAGCCTAGTCCTAGTACAGCCATGCTACGCCCTGGCTATGTTCAGATTACTTGCCCACGCTCCTTGCTATGATATGCTCACATGGGTCTTATTGCACCCACAGTTTGCCGGATCGTTAGCCTGTCCTTTTAGCTAGCCGCGCCCGATTGCAGCTGTGGCATGCCTTTGGCATGAAGGAGACTGGGGGTCTCTGCCCTTTCTCCTGTAGTGCACACACAGGGATTAAAAGCACTTCGGTGCTCCGTGACTCCCCAACGGGAGCACGAGTTTAATTAATTAATTAATCCATCCATCCATCCACCCATCCATCCATCCATCCATCCATCCATCCATCCATCCATCCATCCATCCATCCATCCATCCATCCATCCATCCATCCATCCATCCATCCATCCATCCATCCATCCATCCATCCATCCATCCATCCATCCATCCATCCATCCATCCATCCATCCATCCATCCATCCATCCATCCATCCATCCATCCATCCATCCATCCATCCATCCATCCATCCATCCATCCATCCATCCATCCATCCATCCATCCATCCATCCATCCATCCATCCATCCATCCATCCATCCATCCATCCATCCATCCTTCCATCCATCCATCCATCCATCCATCCATCCATCCATCCATCCATCCATCCATCCATCCATCCATCCATCCATCCATCCATCCATCCATGGCCATCAAGGTTAATGCTCCGTGACTCAGTCCCCAACGGGAGCAAGAGTTTAATTAATTAATTGTCGATCTGGCCTCGATCATTTGGTATCATACACCATGGGCGCCGGTGATGCAGGTGCACCAGTGTTAACTGCATGCACCCAGTGTAGGTGGCACGCAGTTTACATTCCCACAATGTGCACCTGCAACTGGCACCCACATGACGCAGGTTAACGTGTTAATTAATTAACAGCATGCTATAAAGCCAAGGGGTTTGTGGGTTAACCCTGCAGGTATGCCCCTAAAACCCCTGAGCAGGCTCCGGGAGATCGAGGCCTTTATATTCTCCCAAAGTTACCAGCGCGGTGTTCCAACCAAGCCTATAAAGATCTGTGGGCTCCCAGGGACCATGCATGGGGCAGCCTTACTACATATCGGCTATGAGTCAGCAGTGCACTGCATCGGCTATGAGTCAGCGTGCACTGCTATAGCTACTATGCACTGCATCTTCTACGGGGACTACTCCTCGCTTTATGAGCTGTGCCTCCATGGCTCCATCTCGACAGCCTCCACCGCCTCATCCAGCCGGACGGCACCTGGGTTTAAAAAGGCTTTCTGTTTGGTTGCCCCCGGCCGGCCGGCCCCAACTCCAGCACATCCTTCTCTGCTCCCTCCTCGATCACGCGCTCCGTCTGACAGCGAGAATGGGCTCCTTCCATTGTCGTCAGAAAGCAACAATTAACGTGAAAACCTAGCAGCCGGCCAAATCTAAGATCGATTCCGCGGAACACAAAAAGTAAGAAAGCCCAGAAGCTACCAGCAAGGAATCGAACATAGGACCTTTGGCATGATTTCATCACGGCTGTGTGAGTCTCCTGATCGATCCGAAGGCATCTCACTTAACCTTTCGAAACAGCCCGATCGACTGCGAAAAACCTCTTTACCGGAGAGCTAGGGGTCACTGCCAATATGTTCAATATTGCTGAATCTATAGAAGATGACTCACCACTACATATAGTAGACCCAAGTGCGCAGGAGTACTACGCATGAACCCACGCGATATTCTAGCATCGCCGAAGCAGGCGGGTTGACCACGGCTGGAATCTGTTTGTAGTGTGACCTACAGGGCTCCTTCCATAGTTCCATTTCCGCATCCACCTTCCGCTCCCTCCTTAATTAAGGAGGTCATCAGTATAATAGAGGACAACAAGCCCCCTGCAGTGGGGACGGAAGGAGCGTGTTTGCAAACGAGGGAGGCATGCATGCTAGCCGGCCATGCACGACCCCTAGGGTCGCCGGAGCACAGTAGACATAGAATAGGATTGTTTTGTAGATAGCCTGTTGTAGATAGCTTAGACCGGTAGGATTGCCTGTACCCATCCATCCATATCCATCCATCCATGTCCATCGCGGTTAATGCTCCGTGACTCCCCAACGGGAGCTCGATTTAATTAATTAATTAAGGAGGCCCTCAAGCAGCACGTGACTCCCCTCGCTGCAGATGTCAGCACTGCCCATTGCGGCAATGCCACAATGCTGCCGGCATATTGTGGCAATGGGAAGCACGCTTGGCTGCTGAGCTCCCTTACCTTTCCATCACCGCCACCTCCACCTCCACCCTCCTTGCCTCCACCACCACCGCCACTGACCACGTACCGCATCCACTGCCGCCATCGATCACCGCCCGGCTGGCCCCTCGACATCGACAAGCGCCTCCATGACAACGCCATCGCCATTGAGAGCCTGCAAAACACCACAGGCCTCACCGCCCAGGCGGTGAAGGACATTGCCGCCCAGCCAGCACCTGCTGGCCCAGCCGACGATGCTCCTCGATCCCACCCAGACCTGCATGGGCGGACATGCTGAAGCACCACACCACCTCCACTGCCTCCACCATCGCGGCACAGCTCAAGCAACAAACGCTCGAGAGTCCGCGAGGAGGCGACATGGACGACCAAGCGCAGCCATAACGTCATCGTCAAGCACCTTCCCGGCCGGCACTTCGACCAGCCGCGGCAGGTGAGGACTTCCGAGTGTCTCAGTTGCCACAGCGCGACAATGATTCTTACCCCCATGGCAACTCACTGGTACTGAGCTGCGGATGCATGTCGGCTGTCCGCCTTCCACGCGCGCGGGGTATAAGGCTGGACCGGCTCCCGTGCTCCTCACCTTTGATTACATGACGGATAAGCTGTTGTTTCTTAATTAAACGCTGCAAGATGCTTGCGAGGACTTCCTACACGCTGGACGACGACTTTCAAGACCCTGGCGCAGCAACAACAGCGACGGGAGCTATGGCAGCCGACCTACCTCCAGCTCCGGCAGACTGCAGGGGCGAAGCCGGTATACTGGAGGGGGGCGGTCATCCACGTCGACCACAAGCCCTGGCCGGTCGGGCAGGCGCCCCCTGCCATGCACCCCAGCAACCCCAGCTTAGGGAGTATATAGCAGTAGTGTAGACTACTGAGTCAGGCTTAGCTTACAGTAGTGTAGCACGTACGTGGCCCACGCCTACGCGCCTGTGCGCCTGTGCTGGGACTCCCCAGGGATGATGCATTAAGAATTTAGCCATTGAAGCTTTGCCTATGTGCACAGAGAGCTACTCTCTGCTGAGGCGCCATGCCCTATAGCCATCGTTTAATTAATTAATTAATTAATTAATTAAACACGTGCTCCCGTTGGGGAGTCATGGAGCACCGAAGTGCTTTTAATCCCTGTGACAGTGTGCACAACAGGAGACAGGGCAGAGACCCTCAGTCTCCTTCATGCCTAAGGCATGCCACAGCTGCATTCGGGCACGCTAGCTAAAGCCTAAACGGACACGGCGCTAACGATCCGGCAATCTGCGGGTGCAATAAGACCCATGTGAGCAGGGCATAACAAGGTCAGCGTGGGCAAGTGATCTGATCATCATAGCCATGACGTAGCATGGCTGTACGAGGACTACGCTAAGGCTACGGCTGCTTGTGTACCGTGCGTGAGCGGTACGTGACTAGGTATGTTGGCAACGCTAGGCAAACATTCTAAGCATGGCTGCCAGAGCGGCAGTGACTACCAATGGATACAAGCTAGGGCTATTAGGCAAGCTATTCTAGCCCGCTGGGGGCGTCCACATCTTGTCAGCCATTGTTTAGCCATGATGATCTTCCACCCTATGTCGACCAATTAGCTGCTGGAATACACAGTCGGGTGCAGGTGCACTTTGTGCACGCACTCAGAGCAGGTGTACTACTTTACACCCTGTAGAAGGTTGCAGGAATTAATTAATTAATAGACACGTGACTGCGTCACGTGAGCATAAGTCCTCAGCAGTGGGAGGGGAACATGGGATGGAATGGATGGTGTAAGCTATCCAGCTAGGTCATAGTTAGGGTGGTTTTACCGGATTAGGATACATTTGCACGGCTTCAAATGTATCCTAAATGCACCATTGGCAAACATGGTTTCTGGACATGGTCAATATCATTCATATGTTTGGCAAGCATGATATGATCATGCTTGCCAAAGATGTTGTCTCTTTTCATATTTCACACATATATTATCGGCCTCGGCGTGCCATGCTTCCACGTTTGTTGTCTCTTTTCATATATTGTGAATATGATCAATAAAATTCCAAACATGACCATGTTGGAGACTTCAAGTGGAGCATCATGATTACTGTTTTCACTATTACGTAACCCATGGTTCATGTTAACATGGCATAATGAGCAATCCTATTGACCCCATGACTAATGGTGAAGTTAATAAAGTTACATCGTGGCACGTCACTATAGCATCAAGTTGCATCATTGTGCATAAAGTAGTTTAGCACTGAGTTGGCATGCCAACACCAGGTACACTAAATAAATTAAAACCAGAATTGATAAACAACCCAGTATCCAAATACAGTATCCATATATATGCAGGTCGTACTACAGGTACAGCCACGGCTGCCACGCGGCTTCTGCAGCGATCACGCTCTTTCTCCTAGACAATTGCTCTACTGGTCCCTACAGGTCGGTCGACTTGGACCATGATGCGTCAAGAACAGTTAATTGACCGACTTAAACAAGATGTTTGTCTACATGCAGCTGTCTGCACCTAACTAACGCGAAACCGCGTGCTACCAAATATAGGGGCAAATGCATGAGTAACACATGTCAACGCACAACCGGTGGAAATCACGCGATACCAACCGCGGCAACAGTGGTGTGAACATAGCGGGCACTGACATGCAAAAAAGCACCAGCAGCGGCATCAGTAGCAAATTGTAGTAGCGGAACAATAGCCACTACATCAATGCAACAACACATCAGCCCAGCAACACAGCAGCAGCATGACCGTAGCACAGCAGCAGCACAACTGTAGCACATCAACACGGCCGCATAGCAGGAGCACAAGTCAGCGCAGCAGCAACTTAGTATGCCGATTCCTGAATTTCCTATCAGTGGACTATAGTCCATTGATAGGAAATTCACTAATAGGCAGTACTAGCTCAGCAGCACGGCAGCAATGCAGCAGTGCATCAACACAGCAGCACGACAGCAATACATCAGCGGCACGGCAGCAATGCAGCAACACATCAGCACAATAGCACAGCAGCAGCACGGCAGCAATGCAGCAGCAATAGCATGGCAGCACAGCAGCAGCAGCAGCACATGAGCAGCTCAATGACAACAACGCTGCTTGCGCTTCAGCAGTCGTCGTCGTCGTCATCGTCATCGGCAAGGATGAGCGCTCGCTTCCGACGCCGGGAGGCGCCTGCGTTGTTGTTCTCCGCCACAACGTCGCTGGGTGGAACCATCTCGCGCAATCGAGCCTCGGCCAGGGTGATATCCGGCGCTTGCAACGCAGGGACGACCACACCGGGGCACCCGCAGATCTGTGCCTCCAGCTCGTGGAGAGGCACGCAAGAAACCGCGTCCTCCTCCCAACGGGCACCCCAGTACATGGCTACCATGTCGTTTTGCGTGTCGACAACAGCGACACGACCATGGTACCTGCCGTCCCGGCTTTCGGTGCGACCGTCCGCGGATGTCACACGCTCCGACGCCCAATGACACACGACTTGCCCTACGAGGTTGCGGCTGCCACTCTTGACCTGCAGCGTTACGCCTTCCCAGCATGCCTTCGCCATGCCGACGATGCCCTTCGAGCATTCAGCATCTTGCCACTTCACGACCGGGTGTTCCGCGTCATAGGGCACCTCCTTCAGCGCCTTTAGGCACTCCTTGGTGAGCTTTTTGTTCGCACCCAAGGAGACTCCATGGGGCGGCTGACCTCGCTTGCCCACCACTTGTGTCAAGACGAGGTCTGAGGCGGTGATGATCACCGTGTGCGCCGCAGTGGTTGGCGGATGGGGCCATTGCGCAATGTCTGTATTCCACGGGTGCCACGTGTCATGCAAATGCTTAGCGCGGTATACAAAGAGCTCAATAGAAGGTTGGCCGCCATCCTCCTTCGCAACCACCTCCTTGATGATGCCAACGAGGACTGGAGTCCACGTGAGCTTCGAGTTGCAGAGAATACCAGCTGAAGGGTGCCAGTATAGAACAGCGGAGCCTTTCTCAACGCCTTGCATGCGCTTCAAGTAAGCGACCTTGGCTGCCATGGCCCTGTCTTCTGCCGCCCATTCCTGCTGTGTGTGGCCATCATGACGAACTCGGTCTACCAGCGGGGTGACGCGCACCGCCTCTGCGTCGACCAACGCCATGAAGTGCTCTTCTTGCGTCGGTGGTGGTTCAGGCGCTGCATCGTGCTCACGCAGGGCGGAGATGTCCGCGCGAGATGGCCACGGCAAAGGGCGCCACTCCTCAGGCACCTCCTCAGGGGCATGTGGGACTTGACTTGCGAAAAAAGGCCTTGTTTGGCTTGATGGTGTCGGGCGGAAAGTACCACTGCCAGATGCCATGGGGCAACTTCTCGACCCTTGTTTTGATCGACTCCAGCTCCTTCCCCAGAAACTCCATGTTCAATGGTGCGAAGGCTGGGGTGTCCTGCAACATCGGAATGCGGTCTGGATCCACAAGTCGGACGCCAAACAGCGGCCGCCCCTCCGCATCAAACCTGTATGGCTGTGTCATCGCCTTCCCGCACCGTGGCGCGCCTTCCTGTCGAGTCCCCGCGGGCTGCCACGGCGTCTTTTGGGACTCCGTGGTCCGGTAGGACAACCAGGTCTCTGTGTTGCCCTGTACCTGGAAGAAGACGGCGTGGTGCACCTTCATTGAGCGACCGCGTTTTTCAGGCACCGGCTGTGCCGCTCCGCCGCTCCGCCGCTCCGCCGCCCGCCGGCTGCGCCGCCGGCCCGCCGCGCGCCGGCTGCCCCGCCCCGTAGCCCGTCGACAGGCTGCCCCGCCCCGCCGCATGCCAGCTGCGCCGGCCCGCCGCCCACGCGCGCCGGCAGCGCCGTTGGCCCCCCGCGCGCCGACGGCCCTGCCCCGCCGCCCGTTGACAGCCCCGCCCCGCCGCATGCCAGCTGCGCCGGCCCGCCGCCCATGCGCGCCGGCAGCGCCGCTGGCCCCCGCGCGCCGACGGCCCTGCCCCGCCGCCCGTCGACTGCCCCGCCCCGCCGCCCGTCGACAGCCCTGCCCCGCCGCATGCAGGCTGCGCCGCCGCTGCCACCTCGCTGCGCGCTGGCTGCGCCACCTCGCCGCCCGCCGACGGCGCCGCCCCGCCGCGCACCGGCTGCCCCGCCCCGCCGCCCGTCGACTGCCCCGCCCCGCCGCATGCCAGCTGCGCCGGCCCGCCGCCCACGCGCGCCGGCAGCGCCGCTGGCCCCCCGCGCGCTGACGGCCCTGCCCCGCCGCCCGTCGACTGCCCCGCCCCGCCGCCCGTCGACAGCCCCGACCCACCGCATGCCAGGTGCGCCGGCCCGCCGCCCGCGCGCGCCGGCAGCGCCGCTGGCCCCCCGCGCGCCGACGGCCCTGCCCCGCCGCCCGTCGACAGCCCTGCCCCGCCGCCCGTCGACAGCCCCGCCCCGCCGCATGCCAGCTGCGCCGGCCCGCTGCCCACGCGCGCCGGCAGCGCCGCTGGCCCTGCCCCGCCGCCCGTCGACTGCCCCGCCCCGCCGCCCGTCGACAGCCCTGCCCCGCCGCATGCCAGGTGCGCCGGCCCGCCGCCCGCGCGCACCGGCAGCGCCGCTGGCCCCCGCGCGCCGACGGCCCTGCCCCGCCGCCCGTCGACAGCCCCGCCCCGCCGCATGCCAGCTGCGCCGGCCGGCCGCCCATGCGCGCCATGCGCTTCGCAGGTCCATTGGGATCATGAGGCCTGCGCAAAATCTCACCTCGGAGGCCCGTGCTACTTCTAGTAAGATGCTTGCATTTTCAATGCGTCACCTATATGCAGGCATAGAGGGTGGTACATGGCGCTAGACTCATCAAGGGATAGGAGCCATGCCCTCAGCAATTACTCACCTCCTGGCCCTTGCTGTTGCGGTCTCGGATGAAGATGATGGTCTACACGCCGCCGCATGCAAACAAGGAATGAGAGACAAAGCCGTGCGAGGCCAATATGGGCACAGTGAGAGAAACAAGTCGACGCGAACCTACATCACGAGTGTCAGCGAAGGGGACCCATGGGAGAAGTCTCCCTCCCATGGTATCATTCACGGACACACGCAGCGGCCATGGGAACAGCCAAAACAGCAGGTTCACACACGCAAGGGCAACGACCTGCAGTGCCTGACCAGCATGTCGGTCAGTTGTGATTGGCAAGGCAGAGCCACACACACCAGGTACACGCTGCATGGGCAGGGAAGACGCTCTTACATGAGAAAAAGCGAGGAAACGTGCGCGAGAAGGATATTAAGAGCGATCCGCGCTAGAAGGATGCTACAATAGCATCATATATTCAAGAATTAGCAAAGAAAGATGTAGAAAAGAGACAAAAGAAAGAAATACGAGAGAAAGCAAAGACAGGGAGCTGCCAAACCGGGCAGACAAAAGGTTACGAGCGGCAAGAGTTGTGAACGCTGCACTTGATTGCTTTCTCTGACTTGTCAACTGCGAAGAGTGACTGATATCTCTGGAAATGGTATGCTCAGCATCCCATGGTAATGAAATGGTGAGCTATGCTGTCAGACATGCCTATATAACATAGCTACCCTAGGGTCCTAATACAAAACTAGAAATCAAACCATACCGTGAGTTTCCCGGCTCGCACGGCCTCCTCCCTTTGTGCCAACGCCTGCAAACACAACGGGCCGTGGAGGAGGGTGGAAAGGTGGGCAAGTGTGGAGGAGTTTGGGGGGGACCGGGTTGAGCAGCGGTGGGGGAAAGATGTGCCGGTCATGATGTTGTCAACTACAGCTGTTGTATCGTGATTCACCTTCAATAAGTCTACTGTTCTACATCCGGTGGTGGATGGACACAAGCAATAAAGGCCCCGCCCACAACTCAGATTTCTTTAGAAAATCTACTGATCTACATTCGATGGCGCCTTCACAGAAGCAGGAAACTCCGCCCACCGGTCAAATGTGACGCCCAACAAAGCCCCAACTTATTTCTTCAAGAAGTATACTGTTTTACATCCGGTAGTGCTTGGACAGAAGCAATATGTAAAGCCCGCCCACAAATCGGATTTCTTTACGAAAAACCTGTTTTACATTCGATGGGGTCTTGACAGATTCAAGCAGCAATACTCGTTTCTACCTGCGTGCGACTGCAGCGGCCGAGTGCTGCAACTTGCCTTCACGTCCCAGTCTTCACGTGACAGTCCTGGTCTTCACGTCTTCACGTCTTCACGTCTTCACGTCTTCACGTCTTCACGTCTTCACGTCTTCACGACTTCACCTGAACTTGCGGCGTATCGTATCTTTGATACCTTGCATGCACGTCTTCACGTCTTCACGTCTTCACCGCGTCTTCACCTGTCTTCACCACGTCTTCACGTCTTCGCGTCTTCACGTCTTCACGGCTTCACCTGAACACCTGAACTTCACCTGAACTTGCCGTATCGTGTCTTCACGTCTTCACGTCTTCACGTCTTCACGTCTTCACGTCTTCACCGCGTCTTCACCTGTCTTCACCACGTCTTCACGGCTTCACGGCTTCACGTCTTCACGGCTTCACCTGAACACCTGAACTTCACCTGAACTTGCCGTATCGTGTCTTCACGTCTTCACGTCTTCACGTCTTCACGTCTTCACCGCGTCTTCACCTGTCTTCACCACGTCTTCACGGCTTCACGTCTTCACGTCTTCACGGCTTCACCTGAACACCTGAACTTCACCTGAACTTGCCGTATCGTGTCTTCACGTCTTCACGTCTTCACGTCTTCACGTCTTCACGTCTTCACCGCGTCTTCACCTGTCTTCACCACGTCTTCACGGCTTCACGGCTTCACGTCTTCACGGCTTCACCTGAACACCTGAACTTCACCTGAACTTGCCGTATCGTGTCTTCACGTCTTCACGTCTTCACGTCTTCACGTCTTCACCGCGTCTTCACCTGTCTTCACCACGTCTTCACGGCTTCACGGCTTCACGTCTTCACGGCTTCACCTGAACACCTGAACTTCACCTGAACTTGCCGTATCGTGTCTTCACGTCTTCACGTCTTCACGTCTTCACGTCTTCACGTCTTCACCGCGTCTTCACCTGTCTTCACCACGTCTTCACGGCTTCACGGCTTCACGTCTTCACCGCGTCTTCACCTGTCTTCACCACGTCTTCACGGCTTCACCTGAACACCTGAACTTTGCGTATCGTATCTTTCATACATTGCATCATTTGCATGCCTTGGAGCTGCACGTCTTCAAGCAGTGTCACCCAGTTCCCGCTTGATTCAAATGCACTTCGCGCTTGAATTCGTGACTTCGCCCCGCTCAAGGTGGAAAGAATGATGGGCACTAGCCACGGGAACTATGCCCGATGCTGATAGCCGAAGCGATGACATGGACGAATTGATTGATTTGTGTTATGCCGGGGACGATTGTAGAAAATGGGTGCTAGGAAAGAAATCTGGTGCCATGAAAGTAGATTTTTTGGCCGGTGCAAACCACCAATGCGCCGGCCGATGTGGCAAGGTCCTGCACGGCAGCCAGAGCGCACCCAGCCAGAGCGTACCCAGCCGCTGCCGCCGCCGACCCCCGTACTGGTGGGCGTGGAACAGACGATGAGAGAGATGCAACGAGCTATGGAGAACCAAAGCAAGAAGGTTGAAGAGCTTGGTTTGCAGCTGCGTCAAGAGGTGCAGAAACAAGTGGTCCAGCTGGAGCAGCAGCAGCAGCAGCAGCAGCAGCAGCAGCAGCAACTGCAGCAGCAACTGCAGCAGCAACTGCAGCAACAACTGCAGCAGCAGCAGCAGCAGCAGCAGCAGCAGCAGCAGCAGCAGCAGCAGCAGCAGCAGCAGCAGCAGCGCTTCAGTTCCCGCAGGCAGCGTCGGCAATGTCGCAGTTTCCACAGGCATTGTCGGCACTGCAGCAGTTTTCGCAGGGACCGTCGGCAGCAGAGCAGTTCCCGCAGGGATCATCGGTGGTGCAGCAGTTCTTTGTGAGTCATTCGTGTAGTGTTGAGTGGGTGGGGGGGGGTGGGTGGGGGGGGGGGGGTGTAGGGGGGGTTTGACTGTGTGACTGCGTGGCTGCTTGGCTGGAAAGGAGGGTGCGTGGCTGTGTGGCTGCGTGGCTGCGCTGCTGCGTGGCTGCGTGGCTGCGTGGCTGCGCTGCTGCGTGGCTGCGTGGCTGCTTGGCTGGAAAGGAGGGTGCGTGGCTGTGTGGCTGCGTGGCTGCGCTGCTGCGTGGCTGCGTGGCTGCGCTGCTGCGTGGCTGCGTGGCTGCGTGGCTGCGTGGCTGCGTGGCTGTGTGGCTGCGTGGCTGCGTGGCTGCGTGGCTGCGTGGCTGGAAAGGAGGGTGCGTGGCTGTGTGGCTGCGTGGCTGCGCTGCTGCGTGGCTGCGTGGCTGCGTGGCTGCTTGGCTGGAAAGGAGGGTGCGTGGCTGTGTGGCTGCGTGGCTGCGCTGCTGCGTGGCTGCGTGGCTGCGTGGCTGCGTGGCTGCGTGGCTGCGTGGCTGCGTGGCTGGAAAGGAGGGTGCGTGGCTGTGTGGCTGCGTGGCTGCGCTGCTGCGTGGCTGCGTGGCTGCGCTGCTGCGTGGCTGCGTGGCTGCGTGGCTGTGTGGCTGCGTGGCTGCGCTGCTGCGTGGCTGCGTGGCTGCGTGGCTGCTTGGCTGGAAAGGAGGGTGCGTGGCTGTGTGGCTGCGTGGCTGCGCTGCTGCGTGGCTGCGTGGCTGCTTGGCTGGAAAGGAGGGTGCGTGGCTGTGTGGCTGCGTGGCTGCGCTGCTGCGTGGCTGCGTGGCTGCGTGGCTGCGTGGCTGGAAAGGAGGGTGCGTGGCTGTGTGGCTGCGTGGCTGCGCTGCTGCGTGGCTGCGTGGCTGCGTGGCTGCGTGGCTGCGCTGCTGCGTGGCTGCGTGGCTGCGTGGCTGTGTGGCTGCGTGGCTGCGTGGCTGCGCTGCTGCGTGGCTGCGTGGCTGCGTGGCTGCGTGGCTGCGTGGCTGCTTGGCTGGAAAGGAGGGTGCGTGGCTGTGTGGCTGCGTGGCTGCGCTGCTGCGTGGCTGCGTGGCTGCGTGGCTGGAAAGGAGGGTGCGTGGCTGTGTGGCTGCGTGGCTGCGCTGCTGCGTGGCTGCGTGGCTGCGTGGCTGCGTGGCTGCTTGGCTGGAAAGGAGGGTGCGTGGCTGTGTGGCTGCGTAGCTGCGCTGCTGCGTGGCTGCGTGGCTGCGTGGCTGCGTGGCTGCGTGGCTGCGTGGCTGCGTGGCTGCGTGGCTGCGTGGCTGCGTGGCTGCGTGGCTGCGTGGCTGCGTGGCTGCGTGGCTGGAAAGGAGGGTGCGTGGCTGTGTGGCTGCGTGGCTGCGCTGCTGCGTGGCTGCGTGGCTGCGTGGCTGCGTGGCTGCTTGGCTGGAAAGGAGGGTGCGTGGCTGTGTGGCTGCGTAGCTGCGCTGCTGCGTGGCTGCGTGGCTGCGTGGCTGCGTGGCTGCGTGGCTGCGTGGCTGCGTGGCTGCGTGGCTGCGTGGCTGCGTGGCTGCGTGGCTGGAAAGGAGGGTGCGTGGCTGTGTGGCTGCGTGGCTGCGCTGCTGCGTGGCTGCGTGGCTGCGTGGCTGCGTGGCTGGCTGGGGGGGGGGTGGGTGCCGGGTGCGTGGATGCGTGGATGTGTGGCTGGGTGGGTGCGTCACTGCGTGGCTGGCTGGCTCTGTGGCTGCGTGGGCGGCTGGATGGCCGGGTCAGCGTGGCTTCGTGTTCAATGGGATGCTAATATGTTGTTGCCTTTGGATGCCACAGTTCATGGATTCTTTTGTTCACATGCAGGTGCTGCCGTCTTCCCCATCGACGTCGTCAAGACCGATGTCGCCAAGAAGGATGATGCAATCACTCTCGGCCATGTTTAACTCATGTGGGCCTTCATGGCCATACGGGAAATATTATTGAATCATTTCTTTGACACTGAGTTGGCACTACGCAACACCTTTGATGCACATGAGTGCAGGGCGCATGTGTTGAAACCATGCAACCATGGCGATCCCTCAAAAAGTTTGGTTATGTAATAAGTGACACAATTATTCCGGACGTATGATGGCCCAACGTCCTGTAAGGTTGAGTTGTCTTGGAGGAGGAGCGTGATGACCGCGGAAGCCGCGTGGGTGTCTGTAGTGCTATATCTTGAAGATGTACGGTCTTGGAAGAGTTATGGTCTTGGAATCATATAATAATGAGCTTGGAATAAAGTTGCGGGCAGCCTTCAATTGGCATATGTTGTCTCATTGCGTTAATGGGTCAATTGTCTTAGTTTATATAATGTATATCTTGGGAAACTCATTGCTTCAATAAAATGCATGCTAGGCGCAATCAACCCCCACAAACACATCTGAAAACTGCACAGTGCATCAAATGTATCCTAGACAAAAAAATGTATCCTAATCCGGTAAAACCACCCTTACAGGGTTGTGGGCACCACGGCCCGAATCGCTATGAATGCCATACGCGGTCACACGCGGAGCCCCGGCACAGACTTGGGGGTGGTCTCCTTCATCACTACTTGCCATCCATCCTTCTTGCGCACCATCTGCCTCCATTAATTAATTAACCCATAGTCCGAAAAGTGTATGTGATCGCATACACTTTGACTTAACGTTATAAACCACGTAATTCCCGGAGCGCCGCGCCACCCGTGACGGAGGGAAGTTGTCCGGTGGGTCTGGGAACACTTAGGGACGAAGGTGATGCATAGGTTTGGGGGGGTTATTCGCCATAGCTTGGTAATTACAACGTGCATTGAGAAAGTATCACGTGACTTTGGCGGGAAATTTTCACGCGCGCGCGCGCGCAACGAGATATGGCTGCCAACGTGCCGTTATCAGGGAAATTTGCGTCTCGCGGCTAGAAACGGTTTAGAATGTTGCTCAGAATGATGATGCGTGATTTTCGTAGGTCAGGCATGGCCAGATTTTTAGGATTGGGAAAATACAGGTAGGAAAATACTGCCTTCTTGGTCGTCAGTGCCAGACAAGTCATCGCCTATCATATGTCGATTTTCTCCTTATGGCCGGGCAGTCTGCGCCAGCCCGAGCATCCAGGTTTGCTACGGGATGTCCCCTACAGCATTTGCTGCGAATGCGGACGCATTTATAGGTCATCTTTGAACGAAACATCAACCTGGTAATCATAAAGGATGCATGCTTGACGCGGCTATGGCGGCCTATGCCCATAGAGCCACGGTATCTGTGAGTTATGGTGGTCCCGGCCA
Organism: Mesostigma viride; assembly: GCA_009746045.1. NCBI lineage: Eukaryota > Viridiplantae > Streptophyta > Mesostigmatophyceae > Mesostigmatales > Mesostigmataceae > Mesostigma > Mesostigma viride. The sequence goes on from RPFO01000348.1 coordinate 1,436,188, forward strand.
GCGGACCCCGGGCAGGACATGAACGAGCTGGGTACGACAACGTATTTGCGTGTTGTTTGCAGCGGAATTCGTCTCCCATGCAATATATATGACGATTTTATCTTTGCATATTTCAGCAAGCTTTCATGCCTGTTGTAGAGAGTGGTTTCAGCCCTGAAAGTGCCCAGTTTATGGCATATCTTTGGAGTGTATCATTCCGTTAGTGCAGGTAGGCAACGTGTTTGTATTCCAGCACTTTCGGCAGCATTTTATAGCTTTTTATAATGCATTATTGTGTTGCATGTCATAGATAGCTGTTTACACGCGCGTAACCCACACACATATATGAGCACGTTACATAGAGGTAATGGGTTATCCGGGTGGTCTGACCCAAGGAAACCCCCATTGGACTATCCAACTAAGTTGTCCTATGTTGGTATTGAGGTTCCCTACCCTCCCTGGGAAAAAAGTGGGGGGTAAACTTTTCCTTGGGGAAAAAAGATCGTCTTTTGGCCAACTTTGACTAGAGCTATCATCCAAATGCTTTGATAAAGCCATGGTATTATTGCATATTCTGAAAGCCCTTGAAGTGTAGATACTCCTAGCATCTTGGTTGGGGGTATTTGGAGTTGTGGCCTGTGAGTTATGATTTTTTTCATTTTCAGGGGTATGAAAGTGCCAAAAATCAGGGTCAGCGGACTATGGGTTAATTAATTAATAGACACGTGACTGCGTCACGTACGTGAGCATAAGTCCTCAGTGGGAAGGGAACATGGGATGGAATGGATGGTATAAGCTATCTAGGTCCTAGTTTAATACAGGGGTGTGGGCACCGCGGCCCGAATCGCTATGAATGCCATACTTGGTCACACGCGGAGCCCCCACAGGCTTGGGGGTGGTCTCCTTCATTACTACTTGCCATCTATCCTTGCGCACCATCTGCCTCCATATATTACAGACAAACCAGGAGGCTGCCCGGGGGTGAGCCCGTCACGTCTAGTGTAGCACATGTCCATGCCGAGTCTATCACGAAAAGTCGATCCACGGGTGGCGGTCCTGCCGTGCGCGGCCTGGGGCTCGCCAGGTGAGAACATATCGCCCAGGCTGGGCAGGCTTGGTACCAGCTAGCAGGTTGCAGGAAGTAGCCCAGAATCTTACGAGAACCATATGCCCCTTCTCAGGGATATGTGCTACATGTACTCCCAACGGAGATATATATGTTCCAATTAAATTAAATTTAACTAATGTATGAGTCAGCCAAGCTAGCTTAATTTGCCCATGCAGAGAGCCACTCTCTGCTGAGATGCCGTCATGCCCTAAATCAAATTAAATTAAATTGGAACATATCTGGACGTTGGGAGTACATGCATGTATAGCACATGTCCCTGAGAATGAGGGGCATACTCCCTGCACTTTCTAGGCTATACTTCCTGCAAGGGTAGGGTGTAACCTAAACCTGCTCTGGGTGCACAAAGTGAACCTGCACCACCATTAATTAATTAATTAGGAACATAACTCCGTTGGGAGTATATGTAGCACATAGCCCTGAGAAGGGGCATATGAGCCTATAATACATTCTAAGCTACTTCCTGCAAGGGTGGGAATGTAAACAACACTTGCTCTAGGTGCACCAGGGCACCCGCACCCTCATGATCTATCACGCTATGCCCGGGTAAGGGGGGAGCATGCCTGTGAGGGGGAAGATCATCATGGCTATACAAGAGCTATGGCATGGCTTCTCAGCAGAGAGTGACTCCCTGCATGGGCACAACATTACTAAATAAGGCTAGGCATCGTCTGGAGTGTGGCTCATCATAGGCACACATGTACAGCGCGTGGCTTAGCTGGGATAGGGCCTCTAGGAGGCGTACATGTACATGGCCACGGTCTATCTATTCTACACTACTACTGCTGTATTCCCCTAAGCTGGGGCGCCTGGAGTCGCTGGGGCCGCGGGGGTCGCCTGCCAGGGCTTGTGGCCGACGTAGATGGCCGCCCCCTTCCAGTACACCGGCTGCCCTGCCTTGGTCTGCCGGAGCTGGAGGTAGGTCGGCCATAGCTCCCGTCGCCGTTGTTGCTGCGCCACCATATGCATGATGTATCATACCTAAAAGGCCCTTGCCATTGCTTAATTAATATAGCCATGATCATCTTCCACCCACACCGATCCGCCTCTTAGACGACACCGAGGTCAACTACATACCCTACCTCAGGCCGCTTCAAGCTGCTCGGCAGTTGGCTTCCCGACCTGACGACACAGATCCGCATGGCGTGGGCGCAACTCCATGACCACCGCCGCTGGTGGAGCAACCCCGCTCTACCCGGCCGGATCGTCAAGCGTGACCTCGTCAAGGTCGTCATCCTGACCATCCTGACCTACGGCGCCGAGACCTGGACACTGACGCAGGAGCTGGAGCAACGACTCGACGGCAACGTCACCAAGATGCTGCGCAAGGCCCTTAACATCCCCTTTGGTTTGCACATTACGGTAATGGGGATTTGTACACTGATTTGCCCTATGTTTCCCACATTCTTAGGCACAGGCGCCTGGGCCTAGCCGGGTACCTGGCCCGCACAGATCAGATAGTCGACACATCAGATAGACTACCTGGCACCAAGCCCGCCCAGCCTGGGCGATATGTCCTCGATCACCTGGCGTGCCCCAGGCCGCGCGCGGCAGGGCCGCCACCCGCGTGGACTTTCCGTGATAGACTCGGCATGGACATGTGCTACACTAGACGTGACGGGCTCACACCCGGGCAGCCTCCTGGTTTGTCTGTAATATGGAGGCAGATGGTACGCAAGGATAGATGGCAAGTAGTGATGAAGGAGACCACCCCCAAGTCTGTGGGGGCTCCGCGTGTGACCGCGTATGGCATTCATAGCGATTCGGGCCGTGGTGCCCACAACCCTGTAACTAGGACCTAGATAGCTTACACCATCCATTCCATCCCATGTTCCCCTCCCACTGAGGACTTATAAATGCTCATGTGAAGCCGTCACGTGTCTATTAATTAATTAATTAATCTTCCACCCCATGTCCGCAACTTTGCTGAGCTGCTGGAATACATGGCACCTGGTGCAGGTGCGCCTCAGTTGTGCACCCCGAGTAGGTGGCAGTTTACACCCACCACCTGCAGGTTGTCGCATAGAATGTCGCCATACACCCCTTCTCAGGGATATGTATTACATATCCTCCCCACGGAGGTATGTTCTTAATTAACTAATCATAAAGCCAAACAGTTTCCTAAGCGGCAGTTGCTTAGGCCGCACGTTTCAGATGGCCAGATGTTCATTGTCCACGCTTCCTCACGTGAAAAATAAAAGGACGCAAACACGCCGGGTTCGGCAGAAAAGGCTCCATTCGACCTTTGCTTTGCCCACGCTGGAGATTATACAGTAAATTACATTTGCATGCACGGAAGTACCAGTGTACCTGGCTTGCAAAAGCCTTAGTAGCTCGTCCTTCACCTGGCCGGGCATTTTTTATTAATGCTCATGAGACGCAGTTGTGTGCTAATGTGTGCTAATTAATCCTCATCTCAGTAGCTCTGTGGCTAAGCGTTGGAGCAATGGGTCGCTGGTGAACTCCTGCACCAGAAACGCGAGGGAGGCCCCTCTGCAGGTGACCAGCCAAGACAAATGGGGACCCACCAAATGGTTACCCAGCAAAGCATAAGAATCGATAGCCCGGCCAGGCAGAACAGCAGAACACAGTGAAGAAGTTGACGTGATAAGGCAAGAACACGATCAAGTAGACATTCTCAATAAGCACACCTGGCAACACCGTCCTCAACAAGTACACCTGGCGAAGTCCATCAACCAGGAGACCAGTTTGCGTACACAGTCAGTGAGCCAAAACATATTGACCGTTAGGACTGGTGCCACAAGTGAGCGTGCCCACGCCGTGGGCAAGAACGTTGGTTCAAGATTGACGAGAAACAGGGTTTCCTTTAAGGTTTTTGCACTCGGTCACGTGTGGCGTTTTCAACTTCCGGAACAACTGCTGAATCGGCAACCGTGTGGCTTTTAGCCAATAAACTTGGGCCCGGCACGCCCACGTGTGGCGTGGCACCCAAGGGGCTTTCGTCTAACTCTCCTTGGTGCAGCGGCGTGATTCTCCAGCGCAGAAACTACAAGTAGACCGGCGCGGCGCTACAAGGGCCAATATTCCAGCGAGTGAGTGTTATGCGGCCCCTGCTCAGTGCTCAGTGCTCAGTGCCGACAGATCACTGCGGAGTGGCCTTCAGCGCCACCTGCGGAGTTGTTGTTGTTGTCGGTTGTTGTTCTAGAGGGCGGTTTGTGGCGGAATGGTGGCAGAGGAGTGTTCTGACACAGCCAATCGCGGCATCAGCTGTAGTAGGGTCGACTTATATGCACGGCCACTCTGTGGCGAACGGAAACGAGAAAGTAGAACAGCACCGCCAAATTGTGGCGTATGGACCCCCTTGCCAAAGGGTGTTGTACCGCCACAAATCACCGAATTTGGTGCCACACCGCCACAATTGGCGGCAAAACGCCACTAAAAAAAACACTGACGAGAAAGGTGATAGCTGGGCAAAAGGATAGCTATTTGCTATTGGGTGCAGAAGGCACCCAGGCGTGCATCTAACGGCGCTCATGTTGGGTTTTAGATGCCATCTGAACTGTACTCAGCAGCCATCCCGTAGCTACAAGTCGCATATTCCAATTTTCCCGGAAAATAGCCATAGAGAGCTGGTACAATGTTCCTGATGCTGCCGCAGGAGTCTCTGTACCATCAAACTGGTTGCCTGAAACTGTCCTATGGGTACGAAGGTGATCCAGTATCAGTTTGCCTGTGTTTAGCAGGTAGTTTTCTGTGGCATCCAAGGCAGCCAGCGACAAGCACGTCCCGTCTACGCACGTATGCGACGGCTGCATGGCCATCATGGCAAGGTTATAACGGTAACATGGTGAAGCCTAAAGGCCTGGGCGGCAGTAATGACAGAAAAAGGGATGATGCCGATGGCAGGGGTGAGATGAGCACGAAACGCTGTCCTAGGCTCCTAGCGACCGCAAGAGCAGATTGTTAGTAATTCATCGGCATCAACGGAAGCATGCTTGTAGGATCCAGGCTTCCAAACGCGCCGGCGTGCAAGTACACACCAGGTGCATGCTTTACAGCAGCAACCTCCCAACGTACCCTCCCCTGGGTAGTTGGGCCCCCAGTGCTTGGCACCAGGGGGATGCCAGCAGCTTGGCGCGCAGTAGCGGCCGTGCAGGTAGCGCAGGGAGCAGCGCTGCGTGGTGTACGGCAGTTGAACAAGGGTTGGAGGGCGATACAAAGTTGAAGAGTTGTTGGTGGAAGATACAAAGCAGTGCATGGTGCATCATGGTTAACAAACGGCCGGAGCAACATTTGAGGTACATAAGCAGGTTGATGCGATGCAAGGACAGCCAATGTGCTATCAAAGGGAGGGTACGGTTACCCTAATTCCATATGTGTGGTAGTAAATGGATATTCATCAACAGTGATATTCAAGACGATCATCATGAAAAGGATGCAGAAGGATTCCAATATGTGGAGCCCCACACATTTGTACACAACTCTGTATCGGGGTGTACTATAGTAGTGTGCTATAGCAGTATAGTACAGTAGTGTAGATATTTTGGCTGTGCATCCTCCCTTTGGTTTTACGGGAGTACCATGCCCCGTTTTCTTGTCCGTTTTTCATTTTCTTTCCTGATGACTATGCAGCTCGTAGTCATTGAGTATGCAGCTTGTATTATAGATAAGCTCGTTGCCTGCGGGCGGGGCGGGGCCAGCGGCCATAAGCAACTGAGCTCTATATATTGCAGGGAATTTGCAGTGAAGGTGAGTGGCAGTGATTTCAAGAAGGCACAAATGAGGCGGGTACGTGTGTCGCTGGCAGCGATTGATGATGACGGGAGATGGTGATGCTGATGGAGCGAGCACTCTCATTTGGCGATTGCAACGCGCACATCCCACATGCAAGTGCATGCGGGCGGCATGCGGGTGCGTGTGTAGCTAACGCCACGGTGCAAAAAGCCACCAGCAAGCGGGCACGCAACCGAAAGTGTGCATCCATCATGACACCAGAGCTGAGAGCGCATGCACGAGCGTGCCAGAATCATGAAAAGGAGCTACGAAATTGTAATTTACGCTGATAGGCATAGCTATACTTTGACTAGGCAGGCAATATGCTGGCGCCAATGTACCTGTGCCTGTGTAGCTCCACTGCCGTTCGAGCTGCAAGCTGTCCTCGTTGTTGTCCAACAGTTTTGCTGCTTCCGCAGACGTGGCCAGCTCCTGCAAGGGGTTGACCGGACGGGGGAGCGAGGCAACCAAGAATGCGGATGCACTTGCATACTACTAATAAGCCCTTGTACTAATCAGCCCAAGGTCAATTATTAGTAGAAAAAGTAATACGAAAAAAAGTAAATATTAAGTCAATATTTGATAATAACTACTATATATAATAACTACTGTATATAATAACTACTATATAATATTAAGTCAATGTCTGGGGCCGTGTAATCCATTCAGACACAAGCAGCAGTCATAGATCGAAAAAGAGGATCTGCATCTGGGCGAACATAAGCCAACCCAAGCCATCTTAGGTAGGTCACCTTTAGAGCGGAAGCATAAGCTGAAGACAGGAAGCATAAGCTGAATAAGCGGACGAAAACAGTCAATCCGAAACAGGCAAAACTTGGGTTCCTGACAGCAGAAACCTGAGGCTGTGTTGGGTCCTTGGAGGAGTTGGCACCCCTTCCCATCAATTGCACACTACCTTGCATAAGCTCTTCAAGGCCTTGCATAAGCTCCCCTTCCATAAACGCCCATAACCCACTGCCACAGACCAAAAGTATTCCCCTCTGCCGGCCCAAGAGTAGCTTCTCATTACCAGCCATAGAATGGTGCCCTAATGCCGGCCTCAACCATCTGACCGCCAGCCTAACGGGTAATACCTAGTACAATGATGAATAAAATACAACAACAATGAACTAAGCAAGCACCTCACCGCCAGCCTAAGGATATACTCCCCCGCCAGCTTGAGCCCCATCAGCCTTAAAGCAATAGTAGTAAGCTGCAGCATGATGATGAATTATATAGATCAAGTAACGTGCCCTTTAAGATGAATTATATAGATCAAGTAACTTGCCCTTTAAGACCACAGTGGCGGAGCACATTTCGCAGGCCACCCTTATACTTGCGAATATGAGCGAATTCGGTGGATGGATGGATGGATGGATGTGTGTGTGTGTGTGTGTGTGTGTGTGTGTGTGTGTATGGATGGATGGATGGATGGATGGATGGATGAATGAATGGATGGATGGATGGATGGATGGATGGATGGATGGATGGATGGATGGATGGATGGATGGATGGATGGATGGATGGATGGATGGATGGATGGATGGATGGATGGATGGATGGATGGATGGATGGATGAATGGATGGGTGGATGAATGGATGAATGGATGGATGGATGAATGGATGGATGTGTTACAGTTTGATGTGTGTTTTGCCGAAATCCTTGAACCCTGTTTTTGTCGTACCATCCTAGCTGCAGAGTCAGGTGTTTTGCGCCAAGATCCACCGTCAAAATAGCAGACGCCCATGGAAAAACTCAAATTGCGCCCCCTCTTCACACGCTGTCCAAATAATTGGCGTCGCAAATTCTTCGAAATGTGCTCCGCCAGAATAACAAACAATTGAAAACCAAATGCTCAATCAAATACAATAACAATCATTAAGTAAACAAGCACCTCACCGCTGCCACCCGCGTGGTGAATTCCACCATAACGTCAAACGCCTGTGAGACAAGGGCGTCCGGCACACTCTCCCTGGTGCTGGCGCCTGTAACCGCGGGAGCGTCTACCCCAGGCTCTGTGCACGTGAGCAGCGCGCATAATGCCGCTGCCGTCCCCAAGGCCTTGTCTCGGTCCTCCAGCATCAAGCTGACGTCTATTGGGTGGAACGCAGACACAGAGAGAAGAGAGGGGGGGGGGGGGGGGGGGGGGCGAGCGCGCGCGCGCGCGCGCGCGCGCGCGAGAGAGAGAGAGAGAGAGAGCAGATGAGTGAGGTGGTAAGGGTTGTGCCAAGCCGGCAAGTGAGGTCAGCTACATGGCCATGCGGGCCGCAATACTTGGCACTGAGCTGGCCCAAAATGAATGGCACACATCAGCACGAACATGCGGTAGTTTTGCGCACACACATGAGCTTTCTTACGCCCGCAAAGAGAAAGAGGCGACCCGCGCACTGCAGCTACTGTAATGCTTGCAGCATGGCCTTGGATAAACTACAGGCAGTCCAAAAGGCGACTTAGTGACGATCTGATGGAGAGAATTGGCCCCACGAGCTATAGATAGCACGCCACAAAGCTGTCTCGAAGACTGCTCGCTAAAGACAAATTGAAGAGTGCACAGCCAAGGCCAAGGCCGGTAGACAAGACTTTGGTGCAAGAATAAAGTATGTAGAAGGAGCATGCGTTTCCTCTCCCCCAGCCACATAGGTTGGCGCAACTCCATTATTATCGCCAGCCTGGCGTGAGACGCCCGCTCTCAATGCAAGCGTTTGCGTGCCCTGGCATGGTTGCAATGCGGCAGTGTGTGACACCAAGCGTGCCTGGTGCAGTTCCTACCGATGAAACATTCATAACCATCAGTGAGGGCCTCTATGGTGGCGATCTTGCGAGGCTGTTTGCCAACTGCCTGCATGCCTACTTCTTGAAGGGTCCTCCAGCGTGCGCACCAAGAACAAAGGGTACGAAGCAGCTGCACGACTTGGTACCACGGGGGCGGCCCAAGGACAGATGGCGACATCATGCCTTCACGGCTCTCGAACCTAGAGATTCACAAGCAGGTTCAAGCCCTCCATGCATTCACCCCTTTAGCCCCTCCGAGCTGGCCACTTCTTAGATACTTGTGGCAAATGTTGCATGGCACATGCAGCTGCTTCATGGCACACAAAATGCTGGCCGCTTGCATACCACACACTTCACGCCAACTGCTCGCTTTATGCTGCTCGTTTTATGCGGCTGCTCACTTGCATGCGGCTCACATAGGAATCAAAATCCATCATAATCACATAAGACAAGAATTCATCAAAATCACTTAGCAATCAGGATTCAGTGCTGCCTTCTCAGCGTCCTGTGGACCGCGTGCGTACCAAAGGCTGCGTGCCACGAGCAGAGGGACGCCAGCAGTTGTGACAGCGAGAACTGGTGCGAGGCAGGTGCCAGAGAAAGCTCGTTCTGCGACATGCGTCCATGAGGGTCGCCGAGAAAAGGGAGGAAAAGGGGGACCGATGCAAGCTTAGGGCATCCATGCAGGAACCAATGTAAGAATAGCAGGACCCCGTGGAGAGACAGTGCAAGGTAGCCGCCTCGTTCTCTCCCCCGTACCCCCCCCGCTGTCTTCCTTTACCTAGCGACCAGCCCCCTGTTGACAGAGCTCTCTTTCATGCATCAAGTTTGACGACACAAATTGCCACATGACAAGCTCTCTTTCAAGCCCCAAGTTTTTCGTCGCAAATTGCATCATCACAATAAGTGCTCCCCCCAAAATCTGGGGGCGACTGACTCGTCCACCAAAGTATGGAGGCAGACAATGTGTCCTTGCTACCGTGCTAAGATCTCGATTTCTTGACTGGATCCCAACACCATGATGTTTCCAGTTTTCACTTTTCAATGGGTAGGTGGCGGGTGACAGTAAGAAACGCCCAAGCTTCGGAGGTGGCTGGCAACCCAGCCTATGTACATGCCCAGCAGAAAAACACGAGCCCAGCTGTCAGGGAGCCAACCAGCTATGTGCCCAGATGCATGTGTTCTTGAAATGCTCCGCATACCATCTCCCAACTGCTATTATAGCTGGGACTAGGGACACGGAAAATAGAAAAAAAGGCAAACATGAAAACAAGGAAATAGCCATGAACCACAGCACGCCAGCCCATGAGCCCTCCCGTACGCACCACCAGGCATTCCAAGGGCATGACCTTGCATGACGCCATACCAATGCAGAGTGGCAGTGCTCTGAATATAGCAATAACTGCGATGTAAGGATGGCAGGCCAGTGCCATGGCGAGCATGCAGCAAGTACGAGGCAGATATGCAGCAAATATGTGGCAAGTATGCAGCAAGTATGCAGCAAGTATGCAGCAAGTATGCAGCAAGTATGCAGCAAGTATGCAGCAAGTATGCAGCAAGTATGCAGCAAGTATGCAGCAAGTATGCAGCAAGTATGCAGCAAGACATTCCCACAAGGAGGCTTGCTGTTAAGCAAGAAAACCATGGTATGCCGGCCAGGCCCCCCCTCTTGCCCCCCACGCCATGTCAAGTGCCCAACTCACGAATTTGGCGGCATTTGCAAAATGCTGGAATAACAGACTGGCCATGATTCAAAACAACCTGCATACAGCCCAGTCACAGCTTCCACCGCATGCCCCTTTGTAGACGTGCAAACGACATTCCATTTTGTAGGACCCTTGGGCATCACTTCGTGCAAGGACATGGCCATTTGAAGCCTTTTTGCATCGCGACACACCCATTGGCCCCCCCCTCCCCCCCTTCCTCCCCCGAACACACCCACCCACACCTCATGAAGGACCACTTAAAACACCCACTCGCAGCTCATGAAGGACCTCGCACACTTGAGTACACCCAGATACATCTACTGAAGGAGCTCACACACGTGAACACCCACACACACACATTCATTAAGGAGTTCACACACTTGAACGCTCACACCCACCTCATGAATGACAGTGATGAGGATATCAGCGCAGCCCCAAATGCAGGCGTGGACGTCGCTTTCTGTGACGCCCCACAGGGCTGGCACCGCTTCAGCTAAATCGCCTCGCACTCCTGGTGCTGGCAAACCTGTCCCCATCTTGCCGGTGGCCTGCAGGCTGGCCGATGCCCGGCGCATGAACGCAAGCATCTGCGTCCCAGAGTAAGCACCGCCAGCAGCCGCCAGCACGGCCAACATCGTCGAGGCCCAAAGTGAGACGGCAACATGGTAACCAGCGCGTCAGGAAGCATGTCAGGAGGCATGCCAGGAGGTATGCCAAGAAGCAATTGTCGGAAAGCATGTCAAGAAGCATGTCAGGAAGCATGTCGGCAAGCGTGTCAGGAAGCATGGCAGGAAAAAAAAAAGGCTCGGCCAACATAGGGAAGGCGCGAAACGGGGTAGTGGGAGAGAGAGACTGCCATGAAACGCGTGAGGCGCATGAGGACTAGCGATGCGCTTCCCTAGAAATGCGCCTAACATACCGCATAAGAGAGCGCGTGCATTAAAGAGAGTGTGTGGTTACTGGAAATGTGAGTGGTACCAGCAAGCATCAGGGAAGGGCATTCTGCAGGCAATTGTGTGCTAAAGGAACATCAATCATTATTACGCTTGCAAACTAGCCTGGATCCGAGCGGCAAATGCTGGAATGAATGATAAGAACGAAACTAACCCCAGTAACTGTCCCCAGCTTTAGGCCTGGGCATAATTCGTCCATGAGCCACTCCCCAATTCACTTTGCTTAATTGTTGGGCTGGAAGTTTTCACCAGTTGATCCCATGCAAGTCTAGGATATCTGCAACCACCCTGCCAGTCTAGGACCTTGTCCTCCCCACACAGACAAACATCCCCACATCCATCCCCACATATTGCTCACAACAAACACTTGCACACGCCACGCTGCACGTGTTTCTCATTCCATGTTCAACCTCCAACGTCACAACAACGAACCTTGCGCGCTTCACGAAAAAGGCTCTCGTTAGCAACATGAACCACAACAGGTCATCCGTGCACATACTCTCCCGCTCGCTTCCGTGCGCCCGCTCCCTTGCCCACTTTGGCTCGTGCACATACTCTCCTGCTGGCCCACTTTGGCTCACATTCTCACATGGCTCACTAGCCTCCATACCATAATGCGGAACCCGACTACTTTTGAAAGGGTCTGCAATGCGAGGCGGTAGTAGGCACACAATCGCCACCGTTTGCGCCACCCGTACAGTATTACTCGTCGAGTCCCCAACGGCAGAAGCCCCGGCGTCCCATTCCTGCCCTGAGCTGCCTCGTTTCCATGCTTTGGTCATCGTTGGTCCCACCACAGCAGCCAGCTATCACAGTAGAGCTGACTTCTCAGCAGAGCGTTGCACACACTTGGGCCATCTCACGACGTTGCCGGCAACGCGGCGCTAGATGTTGAACCTTAGGAGAGAGAAAAATGTCAGATCTTGGAATCCAACCATATCAGACAAAAGGTTCCGCTCGCACCGTGTAGATGGAGTCTAGGTCCCACTCTCTTATGGACTGTCTCTGGTGAGCACATCCAGCAGGAGAGAGAGAGAGAGAGAGAGAGAGAGAGAGAGAGAGAGAGAGAGAGAGAGAGAGAGAGAGAGAGAGAGAGAGAGAGAGAGAGAGAGAGAGAGAGAATGGCAGCTAAACTTATCCAGTGGCTGAAATGCTGCCACTGCCTGTTCCTCTCTTGACAGAGGAGGAACCCACCGGCTGCAGCGCGCCACTTGCCACAAAGCCCTGCCTTGCCGTATCGTCCTCAGCCAGCTGGCTGAGCGCGGGCAGCAGGTACTGGATCGGGGGCAGGTAGCTGAGGGGGGCCGGCCGATGGACCCAAGCAGTAAGTTGGTCGTGTGAGGACGCAAGCATTCGCAGCGTGGACAGTGTAGGCGTTGGTCGCGTGAGGGGTTACGTGTGCCAGGGGGTATTGGCTGAATGAGGCTTGCACATTTGCATGACGAGGGATGCATAACCGCAGAACGAGTGGTTCATATTCGAACATGAGCGATGGATATTCGCACATTGAGGGATGCATATTCACAGCACGAGGGATGCACGCCCGCAGATGCATGTGTTTGTGCAGGATGAGGTACACATGACCATGCTAACTTAAGAAGAAGCTATCTAGAAGCTATCAACGAATAAATGCCGTGGTCAAGTGGTTATGGTGTAAGCCTCCTATCAACTTTCGTTCAGGGAGGTGGCGGGTGCTGGTATACCATGAATAGGGGAAATACAAACCAAATGGTGGGCAGCCAAATGGGCAAGGCCAGAAAGAAAGGCCTAGTGCCGGGAACTTTAAAAAAGAGTACCCGGGGCAGCGACTGTCGAGGCAGGCATCTCATTGGAAACACTTTGTATGGGTGGACGCATGAGCAAACCTATGAAGATCGGAGCAAACCTGTTGCAATCGGAGCAAACCTAGGAGGCACGGGCACACTTTTTGCTTGGCCTTGGGCACCGCCTTAGATCCAGAGATGTTGTTTTGCTTCAAGGCACAGCGATGGGAATATATTGCTACCTACGCATCACGAGAACGGGAGCTCCTTGCGATGCGTGAACATGTTGAGTTGACCATGCACCAAAAGGCAATACGACACAAGCACGCGCCCACGCGCCCACGCGCCCACGCGCCCACACGCCCACACGCCCACACGCCCACACGCCCACGCGCCCACACGCCCACACGCCCACACACAGCACACACGCCCACACGCCCACACGCCCACACGCCCACACGCCCACACGCCCACACGCCCACACGCCCACACGCCCACACGCCCACACGCCCACACGCCCACACGCCCACACACCCCCACACGCCCACACGCCCACACGCCCACACGCCCACACGCCCACATGCCCACACGCGCACAAAAACACACAAAAGCACACACCCACGCACGCACAAGGAGCTCCCACAGCACCCTCACACTTACACTCCGGTCGCGCTGACACTCAGGGAGAAGAGGAAGGGCCACAGTGCAGCCATGCGTTCCTGGTACACCCAGGGGTTTTCCGCCAGGTACCTGCGAGGGGAGGCGTGCAGGCGCCGCAGGAGTCATCATGGAGAGAACTGATCTCATAAGAGAGGATTAACAACTCCAATTATTGCTTCCGTCCGTTGGAGTGATATGCTGCTAGAGAAAACAGTTTAATTACAAATGTGTGGAAGGTCCCCGTCAAAGCCATAGTCAACCTAAGAACCCAAAGGTACCCATCGATCTCTAGCAAACTAGGCCACCCAACACGGGCCGGAACATCACTTATCCAGTGATGTGGAGTGGGCCAGTCATGAAGACATAGCAAAGGTGGGCAGGTAGGAGCTATAAAGAGGCCTGGTTGTTGCCCAGCCACAACCCTAAGTACCAGCCAACTAGGGGTGGCGCGTGCCAGCCGACTGACCAACCGACCAGAGGCGCCGCGCCGCCCCTGGTCCACAGAACTGCCCCCCGTCCACAGGACCCAGCCCACACTACATCGAAACTGCCTACTGCGGCCGCACCTCCCCATTTGAGACTTCCGCAAATAATAAAAAACGAGCGTGAGCTCACAAAGGAAATAGCCGCCCTTGCCGTGTAGAAAATGAGGTTCACAAGCGGCCGCACGCGAAAAAATTCGCTGCTGGAAATGGCATCATTCTTGCGGCCATCTGTTGCAGGACCAGCTACGAGGCAGCATTCAATTGCTCATAATTCAATCACCACATCTCATGCCTCATTACCCCCACCCCTGCCCTCTCTCCAAAAGCCAGGTGCCCCAATATCAGCGAAAAGATAAAGAAAGAAAGCCATCTAAGAGAGAAAGAAAGCCATCTATGAACTTGATGCCTATCTTGGCGTTGCTGCACGCCACCGATGGGCAGTGATTGCTAAGAGATGACAGGGACGATGAAAACGGGAGAAAATCGCCACACACAGCAACTTGACCATGATAAAGACGGGGATGTGGAGGCGTGGCACGTGGCGAAGCAGAAGCAGAACAGCAGGGAATTACAAGATCCCACCTGTACATAGGGTGAATTGAAAAGAAACCTGAAGCCGCCCGTGAAATGAGAACAACTTGCAGACTCTAACCATTTATGTATCTAGAGCTAACGGTTCAACCGGCTACCTGGAACCACCAGGTGCCAGGGATGATGCACATGATGATTGTACACAGTACGGTAGAACAGTCACACCCCGAATCCTGTAGGAGGGCAACCTAGGCCGTCAACTACGACCTTGCGAGGCCACCGCTGTGGGTGCCCACTACAGTGACCGCGATGTGCCCACTATAGTGACTGAGATGTGCCCAATACAGTGTCCGCGACGTGCCCACTACAGTGTCCGCGATGTGCCCACTGTAGTGTCGGCGACGTGCCCACTACAGTGACCCCGATGTGCCCACTATAGTGTCCGCGACGTGCCCACTACAGACCGCAACGTGCCCACTTGCTACAGCTTTGCAAGGCAACCCCTCATGAAAGGGGCTGGTTCCCGATCTGCTTGGCATCACTTCTCACATATACAGGCAAGCTGCGCTGCCAAAGTCCTTTTCGATACACTCATCGCCAGGCGAAAAAGCAGAGGCATTCCTGTACGCTACTATACAGCGCGTAGGAGAGGCGGAAAAGCAGACGCATCATATTGTATGTACGCTATATATACTACCATCATATTATACTACCGTTATGTTATACTACCATTAAAATATACTACCATTATAATGTACTACCATTATAATATACTACCATTATAATATACTACCATTATAATATACTACCGTTATATTGTAGTAGTATTGTTGGCATTATGATCATTGTAGTATGTGCGCTGCTACTATATTATATGTACGTTACTGCATAGACATCCCACCCAGGTCCAGCCCCTTCCAAATGAAACCAAGTTGACTCGCACATGCCTGATACCTCCCCTCCCCGTGACGGCTGGAGCGCCCTATAAACAGTACCTTCACAACCAGCTCCTCCTCCACCCATGCCGCTCCACAAGCTCAAGCCATGGGAAGACCCACACCCTCCTCAAGCTATCGCACAGCAACCAAAGCCGAACCTCGTCACACACCCGCACAACCCACACACTGTTGCCCACCAGCTCACCTCCCAACCACCCGGACGCAGGCCGTGAGCAGCCAGCCGGGCACGCCCTGCCCCCGCCCAGGGACCCTGGCGCCCTCCCCGCCTGCCACAGGGGCAGCATCTTCCGGGACGCTCGTCGCCCCCCCCGCGCCCTCTCCCCCTTGCATCAGCACAGAACCTGCGTCTATTGCCCCACAGGCCATCGTCCTACTCGGCACTTCCCCTGAGGTCACACCACCAGAGGCTATGTCCTCACTGGCCATGGGGAGATCCCTCGGCTGCGCCTCGACCGCCTGCCTGGCCACATCCAGGAAATCCATGACGGTGCCCACGGCGTCATGCACGCACTGCAGGACTGGCATGCGCACGTCATCACTAAGCCCCTTTGCACGGGACACTGCTGCTGCCGCCACCCTCGGGCCCCCCGCATTGACCCCCCCGGCAGGCGCCCGTGCTCCCTGCCCGTGCCTCCTCCCCAGCCTTTCCTCTTCACTTCCTGCGGCTGCTGCTTCTTCCTCTCCCTCTTCCCCCCCCACCAGCACATCCAGCAGCGCCTCCCCCAGCAGGAAGAGAACAGGGAGCATGCGACGCAGCCTTGCACGATTCCACTGCTGTGCCTGCACCACCTTGCTGGCCGCAACGCCTGTACTAGCGGACGCCACCTGCGGCGCCTCCGGGCCTATGCTAGAGGAAGGCCCTGAAGCCGCCGGCCCTACCCCACCCATGCCGGTTGAAGACCCCGACCCGCCGCCGCCGCCACCACCGAACCGGTTGCTACCCCCCTGGCCATTTGTCAAAGATGGCCCCGATGCCGCCCCCAAGTTGGTGAATCGGCGTGCCAGCCACCCGACTTGGCCAAGCCCCTCTTGGCCGCTTGTGGTAATGCTGGCGCCACAGCCACAGCGCGTGAGCTCATGTAGGAGGACGGCAGTCTCCACTTTAAGGACGGATGCCAGCACGAGGACGAGGCTGGGGGGGAAGACGATAGTGGGGGTGGAAGGGGGGTTGTGGTTTAAGGGGTAAAGGGGGTGAAGGGGCTTAAGAAGGTGAAGGGGGCGAAAGGGGACAGCATGGAAACGGGAAATCGATGAACGGAGGGGAAATGGGTGGCAGCAGCGTTGGCAGATGTGTGGTGTCAGCGTAGGGGTTGGTTACATGGTGTCAGCATGATGCACACCCACAGATCGCACAGGTGGCAGCAAAGTGACGGGTGTTAGTGCTAGACTTTGTGCGGACACCAGCGGGACGACACTTGTTGTTGGATTGGGACCTGGATCACGAATGGTACATGATATCTGTTAGCAGGCCCCCCTCATCCTGCCTCCTGAGGCCTATCACAGCCCCCCCCCCTGACTAATGGTGATAGCACCATTCTGCCCCGTGCCAGCTCTAAAGCTAGCAGCTAGCAGTGTACCAATCGAACCATGGCATCTGACCCCTCCGCCCAGCAGCTCCCTGCCACCCGCCACAACCGCGGCGCTGCACGCACTGGTTGCTGACTAGGGCAAGGGGGTCCTCCCCCCTAAAGGTTTGCCCTCACTAGGGCTAGGACAAGGGGGTCCTCCCCCCCATAGGGGATGCCCTCGCAAGGGCTAGGACGCTCGGTTCCTCCCCCCTAAAGGGTTGCCCTCGCTAGGCCTAGGACAAGCCAAGGAGGCCACTCCGCGGCGCATCCCGCCTGCATCGCGAAAGGTTCCACCTTAAAGGTCTACCAAACAGATCCCCACTAGCCCACAGTGACAAGTGATGCGGGTTGGATCGCCTGGCCATGCGGGTGTATTCAATCGCCTGGCCTTCCTTGGGCTCCACGGGTCCCCAACCCTTTCCTTTAAAAAAAGGCGATTCGATTAGCTCCACCGTGGCCCAACCTGCTGTCCCCCAAAAGACTGCGGCACTGCTGCAGTGCCTTGAAAGACTGCTCCAATATAGAGGGGAATGAAAGGTAAAACGTTTCCAGTAAGTCGAGGCATGGCTGCATGGCCATGCTACACTATACCAACAATATGAGAGGGCGAAAAGTGCGCTTGCCTTTTCTCCTGGGCGCGCCCACTCTGGCTAGGATCCAACGGTCGCGCCGGCTTCATGCCGTACCCATTCTGCTGCGCCTCATCCCCAAGGAGCCCGCCCCCGCCCCCGCCCCCCCCTGCTTGTGCCAGCTGGTGAATGTCGCAGATGCAGGGGTCAAAGGGTGGTGGCAGGAGGGAGAGCGGCCCGAGCGCAGACACCAGGGACCCTGCGGCCTCAAGCGCGACAAAGAGGTGCTCTTCCCCTGTTTGGGCGGTGTGGGGGCGAGCAGGATAAGGTCAAGGCAGAGTGCCCATGAAACGGCATCAGGGCAAAACAAACCTGTGAGACATACAGGATGGCGTCACGGCCAAACCAATCCGTAAGACACACGTGGGCCAACCAAGCCTGTGAGACAAACATCAGGTTGGATGCGCGGGCGACTGGTGAGCACACGGATCGTGGGGGTGGTACCAAGCCCCTGAGAGTGACTTCGTACTGCCCTACTCACTTAGCAAACATTTCTGGGAACGATGTGTTGTGCCACGTATAGAAGACACCACACCAGCAGGTCCAACACAAACGATAAAACTTGCACAGATGAAAAACGTATTGCATATCCAGTCTTCAGACTTCAGTGCGCATTCTGACGAGACTCTTTTAGACATCTACCTTTTATAGTCTCTCTTATAGAAAAGTCTCTTAGACTCTTTTATAGATTCTTTTATATTTCAGACTATTCTATTATACCTCTTATCTTTTACGGCTTGTTCAAACCTCTTACGGGCAACGATCGCATCCCCAAAACCCCACGCAGTCAGCCATCACCCTCGCCCGCGTGGACACGCCAGCTTCATATCACTGTCACTGTTCTGGTTGCCCAGGGCCAGATATTCAGCCATGGTCAGCAAGGGGGAGGCAGATGCAAGCATCGAGGAGGCTGCAAGGGGGAGGCAGATGCAAGCAGCGATGGCCAGCATGAGAGAGGCAGATGCAGGCAGAGTGCAGGCTCCAAGGGGGAGGAAGATGCAGGCAGCGAGGAGGCTGCAAGGGGGAGGCAGATGCAAGCAGCGAGGAGGGTGCTCGTGAGCCGCCAGCGGCCACCAAGTAGGCAATCGCACACTGCCAGAAATCTGGTGATGTCTGCCCGCGGTTTCTGGCCGTATGGAAAGGAAAGCAAGAAACTCTGGGTGGGCGGCGCTGCCGACACTCCACTGGATTCCAAGGAGGACTGCGCTGGCATGAGAGGGGAAATCCCCTCCTCATTGCAGATGCCAGCACGAAAGACACTCCCAAACGTGCTCACACTCCTGAATTGCCCATGCGAACTCTGCCACCCGTCCTCTCTTGATGGCAGCATGCCCCTTGTTTGTCCGCACACTCGACCAAAGTGGCTCGGCGACACCTCCACCCTTGGTGGCAACATGCCAGTAACAAACCTGTCATCGCACTTCCTTTGACTCACCCACCGGGCTTTGCAATACATCCCCCGGTGGTTGCGGCAAGCCTTTGGTTGGTGTTGGTTGCCAAGCACCGCACACTCACCCACGTGGCTCTGCAGCACATCGCGTACGGCAGCCGTAATGTGCGCGGTCCAGCGGTCCGTGTCTGCTGCTGCCGTCTGCCACTTGTCCCCATCGCTCGCGCCGTCACTGCGCGGCGGCACCTATGCGGCCATCGATGCAAAATGTCGTTCAGAAACGTTGTTGCGTAAGCGATTGCGCATATGCAGTCGCAACTAGCCAAGGTGGCCATGCGCAAAGGAGGTTTTGTGACATGACCAGTAGCATCCTTTGACCTGTCCTGCCCATTCGACCCATAACTTAACCCATAACTTAACCCATAACTTAAGGACATAGCCCTCCCCAGCCCCCCGCAACGATTGCTATCAGGCTGGCAGAGCAAGGCCTGGTTCATGATACAACCGCAGAAACAAGGAGGGTTCAGCAGCCTCATCTACGGGGCCTCATGTGTCTTGATGAGCGCTCACTAGTACGTGCAGCCATCCGCAGAAAGCCATTCAGGAAACTTCCAAAAATGTATTGGGTGGCAATGGACAGGCATGAGGCATCCCTGACCAGGTGCCGCACCCCCCATCTCTGTCCTTCAACAGCTTGTGCTCGCATGTCTAAAATCCACGCCCCCCCCCCCCCCCCCCCCCACTCCACATTGCTTTCCAGTTCAAGATTACAAACAGAAAAGATTACATACAGGGCTACAGACAGTGCGAGAGAAGCTCCTTCGGTGCAAGTTAGGCTCACCAGATCCGTCGCGGCTGACAACTTTTCCAAGCAACAAGTTTGTCAAAACATGTGCCAGTTCCCTCCATGCATGAATGAGCACGCCATCACATAACATGCCGTGACCACAGGCACTGCGACCAGGGAATCGTCCTCCCTTGCACCCCTGCCAAGCCTAGCGTGAGTAGTTCACTGCCGCTTTTTCGAACAGCTGGCACACGGCACCCTCGTGGGGTAGCTCCCTCACCATTGCAGATGGCGGCATTGCTTGCAGCAGCACGCTCAGCGTGGTGAGAGCCAGGAACTTGGCCTCACTGTGAAGATGACAGGCCGCCTCCGACAACGCCCAACACTGTCGCACGACACACATGAGGCAAGGGGGCCAGAGGCCGCAAGTGGGCAAGTGGGCGAACGGCCATGTGGCAATGTCTCAAGTTCAACCATGTGGCAAGCAGGCCAAGTCCCATGTCGAAAGTGGGCCGAGACCACCAATAGAGGCAAGTGGGCCCATGTTGCAGATTGGCCCATCCCAGGGCAGACCACAAGACGCACAACCAATCTGACATCACAGGCCGATGTGTCGCCACCACAACAATCAGCCAGGGGTGAATATAAGAACATTATCTGGAAAACAACTGCCTTCCCGACAAAGCGGGGCGATGTGCAATGGGTGCTGAGAGGGGTTGACAAACAGGGGCCAGGCTCCGATGGGGACTCGACCCTAAACCCTCTGCACTGAACCCTGAACCCTGAACCCTGAACCCTGAACCCTGAACCCTGAACCCTGAACCCTGAACCCTGAACCCTGAACCCTGAACCCTGAACCCTGAACCCTGAACCCTGAACCCTGAACCCTGAACCCTAAAACAATTAGGCTCGAATTGCCAGCAACAACTTGCCACACACAAATGCACCGATGTGCCGGCCTCTGCTATGCCACACACACACACACACACACGCACACACACACTCACACTGAGGACGAGTCAATGTGCCAGCCTATGGAGTGTGTGTGGGATCCAGAACCAAAGGATTTTACGATGCTGCATCACCATGATGCAAACCAAAAGCTGCTTCTGCGAGCACATTTACAGGTTTAGCGGTCCGCCTAGGCAGTTTTCAATATATTTGGATGTGAGGAGTGATTTGCGACAATTGGCCACTTGGCGCCATCTGCGGCTTCCCAACGCTCAGCGCGCTCTATCCGCACCAACCGAATTTTCCTATCCGCACAAACCGGCACACGATTACCCGCGACCCGTGCAGCCCGACCTGCCCACATTTGTGCTACTTGACGTGGCAGACCCGCAGTGCTCCTGCTAAGTTTCTAAGAAATGAGTTTTTAAGAAAATGTTGACGTAAGCAGAAGCACTAGAGACCAATCTCGGACTTGCATACTCTCCTCCAATCCCTTCCTCCTTCCACAGCGTGGCATATGCCCAGATGCCTATTACTGTACTACGTGTGGATCCTAGATGGCACCCCCCCTTCGTCTATTTCTAGGAGAGAACGCAGTCCCTTTGACTTGCTCTCCACGACAAAGGTTGCCTCTGCTAAATGCTGCAATTCCATCAGTAAAAAGTTCGCAAACATTGAACCCGCCAGGCACCATCCCCATCGCATGGCCCTACGTCAATAAACCCCCATGACTCCATAATACATTTCAATTAGATATTACATATATTACTATCAGTGCCTCTCCCCATACACCCCCGTTGTTCTACTATTACGGAACTTATTTTATATTCTCCGTTCCTCACCGCATTCTGGGCGCCTCGTGGGTCGCTCTGCCACACTGTCGTCCGCCACGCATCTCGCCCCCACACCACATCCTCCTCTTCATGGAGCAACAGCTCATCATCATCGCCATCATCCACCTCCATAGCAGCGGTTTCATCACCCGCATGCTTCCCCGCAGGAACTCCCGCCACCAGCACCGCCAGCAGTCGAAGTGGGAGCATCAGGGCCTCCTCGGACGGCAACACGCCATCTTTCCCCTGTGCTGGCTTCCCAGGGACCTCGGCACTCTCCGCTGACCCTCCAGAGGAGGCAGCGGTAGCAGCTGCAGGCGCACTGGACGCCAGGGGCGGGGGGGCCACATGGGCGGAAGCTCCCGAAGTGGCTGGCCGTTGGGTGTTTGACGCGAGACTGACGCAGCAGGCCAGGTCGCGAGAGATGGCGGTCAGGATGCCTGGACGATCCAAACAAAACGATCAGAACAGACATGATGTCGGGAACGATCCAGACAGTGACCCAAACATATATGATGGTGCAAACGACCCAATGAATTTTATTATTGAGCAATATAGCGATATGGGGTGGTGTCTCTGGGACATTTACAAAGGGCAACTCTCCACCAGTCCAGGAGTTGCCCACAGCGAGAGTGACGATAGGTGATCATGACAGGTGAATGACCGATCTTTTTTGACTAGACCCCAGCGTCGTGGCTGTTGTTGGTGATGGAACAGCCAGGTTGGAGAACCACACAGTCACACACCCCTGGCAAGAAACAAAACTGGCCCACCATGGCAAGCCCTTTTAGAAACTTCCAACACGCAATGACCATGGGTAAAAGTCACCTCCGCCTCCCCAACCACCTCCAATTCATCCTGTTAAACAAGGTTAATGACACAACTGCAGCGTGCAGCTGCGGTTTACCAAGTAACTGCGTGCGTGCGTGCGTGCGTGCGTGCGTGCGTGCGTGCGTGCGTGCGTGCGTGCGTGCGTGCGTGCGTGCGTGCGTGCGTGGCAGTATTTCCTGAAGGGGCCACACAATGAAGGGGGGGCACACCCCACACTGTTCTTTGCATGATGGGACCTGTCCTGGCATGGCTTGCAAGGAACTGCCACGCAGACATCAAAGATTTACATGACAAAGTACCATGGACCACACTGTCTTAGGTGCATGACTATTTGCCATGCACTGCTTCTGTGGTTGGTAGCCTCTGAAGATGAAATTCGCCCTCCCATTCTCCTCCCCTCCCTCCCCTCCCACTGCCCCCTAGCTACCCCCCCCTGCCCCCCCCCCCCCCCCCTTCCCCCCGCCTACCTTCTTTCCTCCTTATTCATCATAGCAACTGGCAGCGACCCCCCCTTCCCCCCGCCTACCTTCTTTCCTCCTTATTCATCATCGCAACTGGCAGCGACCCCCCCTTCCCCCCGCCTACCTTCTTTCCTCCTTATTCATCATCGCAACTGGCAGCGACCCCCCCCTTCCCCCCGCCTACCTTCTTTCCTCCTTATTCATCATCGCAGCTGGCAGCGACCCCCCCCTTCCCCCCGCCTACCTTCTTTCCTCCTTATTCATCATAGCAACTGGCAGCGACCCCCCCTTCCCCCCGCCTACCTTCTTTCCTCCTTATTCATCATCGCAACTGGCAGCGACCCCCCCTCCCCCCCGCCTACCTTCTTTCCTCCTTATTCATCATAGCAACTGGCAGCGACCCCCCCTTCCCCCGCCTACCTTCATTCCTCCTTATTCATCATCGCAACTGGCAGCGACCCCCCCCTTCCCCCCGCCTACCTTCTTTCCTCCTTATTCATCATAGCAACTGGCAGCGACCCCCCCTTCCCCCCGCCTACCTTCTTTCCTCCTTATTCATCATAGCAACTGGCAGCGACCCCCCCTTCCCCCGCCTACCTTCATTCCTCCTTATTCATCATAGCAACTTGCAGCGACCCCCCCTTCCCCCCGCCTACCTTCTTTCCTCCTTATTCATCATCGCAACTGGCAGCGACCCCCCCCCTTCCCCCCGCCTACCTTCTTTCCTCCTTATTCATCATAGCAACTGGCAGCGACCCCCCCCAGC
Organism: Mesostigma viride; assembly: GCA_009746045.1. Taxonomy (NCBI): domain Eukaryota; kingdom Viridiplantae; phylum Streptophyta; class Mesostigmatophyceae; order Mesostigmatales; family Mesostigmataceae; genus Mesostigma; species Mesostigma viride. Next base: position 1,460,073 of record RPFO01000348.1, read on the forward strand.
TGAGGTAGCCCCCCTCATCCCCTGCAACCCTCATCCCCACACCTACCCGAAGACCGCGCCGCCGCGAGCCCCACCGCGGAGCAGGATGCCACCGCCAGCATAACCTCGTACGCGTCACCGACCAGCGGCTCCGCTTCCTCTGGTGCCGTCACGTCCCTGGCAGGGGCGCCAGGTGGTGCGTTGCGAAGCCCCTGTGCAGGTGCGTCCCGTGCTCCACGAACGGACCTGCACCACGGGAGGATGTGAATGTGATGTGTGTGCCCCTTGTTAGGTCCCCCATTGTGTGCGCCACTGACCGTTGCTAACGAGTCTGGTTGCCCTAGAGTACCTCCGCTAAATGAAGAGATAACGTCCATCGGATGGTTTGTGCAGAGTCAGCCCAGAAACGCGTCCAAGTCGGGGTTGGCTTGTGCAGCGGTCATCATCCGTGCATCCGTGGGGGCTAGCTATCAGTGTGCATGAGCAGTGCTACGGCTATGTGACGGGTGAAAGCGCCAGTTGGGAGCCCCCCTTTCCTTCCCGCTGCCTACACGGTTACAGGCTGGACGCCTCACGGAATGGTCATCATGACATGGTTACTGGGGTGGTGCTCAAGCCGGGAATTGATGGGCTTGGAACCCTTAGAGTCAGGGGGCGGGGATGGCTGGTGCAGACTACCCTTTTTAAGTGAATAGGAAAAGAACCTTGAGAAAACCGTACAGCAACTGCGGTATAATCTCTCATCTAATCGACCCCATGGAAGCGTTACGTCTGGCATCCGGGGAGCCACAGGGGGGCTCCCCTTCCCTTGATGATGACGGCACCTTACCTACATGATGCAAACACGGAGTGGGCCTGTTAGCCTGCATCGTGCAGAGGCGTGCGATGGTCACCTTTCCTTTATGATGGCAGCGACCTCAGGGACCAGCTTGAGCGACTTGGTCGACGACGCACCGGCGGGGGACCGCATGAGCGCCGCGAGAACGGACAGTGCCAGCTGGCGGTACCCCTGGGCCAGCGCTGCGCCTTGCGCGCCCTCTGCAGGGCAGTGCCGGTACATGCATGGGCAGGGAGGAGTCGGCTCGGTTGTCATTAGATATATGACTGTCAGACTTGCGAAGAAAGACGAGGAAATGCTGCGAGGGTGTGCGGATCTAAGGCCATTTCAGCGGGAGCATGTGGAGTTTCAGGGGAGGGCAGCACCATATCGATTTTTTTGTTTTATTTATGAATACAGTCATATGATTAAGTAGTCAACGGCATCGGAATTGCGAAGGGAACAGAGCGAAAACCAAGTTGTGAGCCTGCCGCTAGCGTCTGCTCGTTGCTGGGAAATTAATTATAAAAATTTGCCGTGTTCCAGAACGTTCCAAGAAACAATACAGTCACCGTGCGCTTCCATACACTCTTAAGGTCCATCGATCCAATAGATACGAAAAGCATAGGCGTCTCGGATAGCGGTTACCTTGGCCACGTGCACGCAACAGTCGAGTAAGAAAGGATGTGCTGATTGCGTCGAGAATCGAGCACACGACGGCATCGTCGGCGGATGTAACCACACGGGTCACAAGCAGGAGGCCTACCAATCGTTCTTCATCCGTGGACCCTGCTAATAATCTTAAGCATTCCTCCATCTTTATCATAAGCCTGTAGTCTGGGTATTCATAACTCGCTCAATCTTGCTAATTTGCGCAGCTGCAACGCCTCATATTTGCGCCAGGACGAACCAGCACTGCTATTCAGCCACGTGGTCCGATAATCAAAAAAATCGATGGGTATCTTGGTAAAATCGGATGCCGAAGCAGATCATATGATAATGGAAGGTAACATATCAATAAATGTCGGGTGCGTGCAATCAATATTGACTCTAGTCCCTAGCTCGAAATGCTCGCATTTTCCTGCACGGCGAGTATCTTACTGCACCCAAAGTTACCAAGCTCACTCGAGGAATGTTAGGTACGTGTCCCGAAGCTCACTCGAGGAATGGCGTAATGCTGTCGACCATTCTGTCATCCGCGCGTAGCGCGCGGGACGATAACTCGGGACCTGCCCCGATGCGAAATTTCATTTTCCAGTGTCGGTGGAGCCGGAACTGTTTGCGACAAGCCGGAGCGAGTGTGCGGGGGGTGGGGACTGGGGTGGGTCAGAGCCCCCCCGCCCCCCCACCCCTGGTCAGGGGGCGGGGGGGGTTGAGGGTCCGAACACCCCCACCCCTTGGTACTGGTCGAGGGGGTAGGGGCGGGTCGAGACCCTCCCTACAGTAAAGCTCACTCGAGGAATGGCCTGATTAATTAATGAATTAATGAAACTCATGCTCGTGTTGGGGAGTCACGGAGAATTGACCCTGATGGATGGATGGATAAGGTTACTGTAACAAGCAAAAATGACTTTGATGTTACATCCTTTGTTTTGTGAATGTTTGGCTTTTATTTGAGGACCTTTGGATCAGTATTGAGAAAGTTATGATCTTTCTAAGACGGCGGTACTTGGAGCTGATACTTTGTCAACAAACTGATAGGAACCCTCATTGGTCGTGGCCTGATCCACGTAGGGTTGTAGTTTGTTGGCTGATACTACTGATAGGAGCCCTCATTGGTCGTGGCCTGATCCACGTGGGGTTGTAGTTTGTTAGTTGGTACAATTGAGTCTTAAATGCTCCTTTGGGACTTCAGTGCTTACGACAGATTTAGGATCTCATGGGAAGATTCTGCCAGGCTGTGTGTGGTGTTGTTCTGTTTTGTGTGACTAGGATGGATACGAAGATCTTGTATAGGATTCCATGGTTCTGATTGGTTCTCTTCAGGCTAAGGTTGGAGCAAGTTCGACAAGCACGTCGATATCAAGGACGTGGGGTCGCCATTGTTGCTACGTTGGTTTTGATTCACCATGGTATAATAAAGCTTGTCTTTGTTGTCCATTCATAAGAGCCCCTTGGCTATAGACGTCCTTCAGTTCCACAGAGGTCGTCTATACACGAGCTTGTCTTTGTGTCTACAAGGGGTTGTGATTCCCTAAATCACGTGCTGTGGAATTTCCATCTCAACGTTGCTCGGATACTTGAAGTTCTGCAACTCAGGAAAGCAACCCAGGTAAAAGATCTTTCATATTGGACTGTGGATGATGCTGATGATCATTTTTAGTCGTTACATTGGTATCGGAGGATCTCTACTTTGGTGTTTCTCTTGAAGTCGCAACCTTCCGGGTAGTACAACGTTGATCAGATGTCTGTCATCCGAGAAGATTCATAGAGTTGCGGAAAACTTACGGTGTTACAGACTGAGACACATCCTGATGTGACTGTCTTGCTCTGTAACACTAGAAGTCAGCCGTAACCGTTGTCTCTACTAGGCAGACGATCGCGACTCCATGTGGAAGTATGAGTAGTTCGAAGACACAATCACCTTTACCCCCTACTAATCAAGGTGCAAGCGATCCGTCATCATCTCTGGAACCCATTGCTAGGGAAGGTGCTGAGACAACTACTCGTACTCCACGGCGTCAACTTGATTTCAACCGTACTTCTATGTCTGAAGTGAGGCGGCCCTCGTTGTCCATAGGGCCCAAGTTTTCCGTCATTGCATCTGGTCTCCAACCAGGCGAACCATCGCTGACAGGCGTGGGTCGAGGAGCGTCACTGTCGCCCAGGATTCCAAGCGCGCGAACGAGTCCTGTGCGAGTGCATCATCTTCATTTCTTTTCCCGCTAAATACCACGCCTGGAAGAGACGGGACCAGACTTGCAGCGGATCGCCTCTCAGCAGCTAAAATCAGATTATTACACGATGAACAACACGCAGCGATGTATAGAAAGATGGTGGAGGAGGTGGAACAGGATGTGGGAAGACTTCGTCAGAGAATTGAGGAGGAGGAGGCGGCCATGCGTGACATGGTTGCTGGATTGGGGAGAGAGGCTCCTCGGTTGGGTGACGGAAGGGTTTTACCTAATAGTACCGCAGTTACTACGAGGAATGAGACGCAGGATAGCGATAGGCAGGATCCAGCGCAGACGACCTCGGTCACCTTCACCACCCCCGCCAGCGACGTCCCCGTGACCGTCACTATACCACCGCATCAAGGTTCCGCCCCGCCATTTCCAAAAATCGAATCCGTAGACAAGCTGTCGCTCACCAATCTAACCCACCGCAGTTTCGATCATTTCTCTACTCGATTCCAGGATGTGTTCGCTATCCACTTTGCTAACTACGGCAAACGAGCGGAAGAACGACTTTCCCTGGACATCCAGAAGAAGATGGTTCGACAGCGAATGAGCGACAGTGCAGCCGACAGGTTTGATGAGTTTTTACGATCCTCGGCAGGTAATACTTGCAAGGATTTGCCATCTCTCATGCTTTCATTTCGACGTTTTCTCCTTCCCCAGGACCAGCTCCGTCTGGACCGGGACGCGTTGGCCAACTGTACTCAGTCCGGCCTGACACTACCACAATATGTAGAGACGTTTACCAACCTGAGGGCCAAAATCCCCCAGTGCTCTGATTCTGAAGCTCTTCACAGGTTTCTGCATGGGCTCTCCCCTCAAGTCAGGGTGGATATTGACAAGCATTTCTCCCCTTTCGACTATGTCGAGTGGAAGTGGGATACTGTGCTGTCTTATGCCCTCACGCTGTGCCGTGTCCCTGACTTTTCCCTCAAGTGGGAGCCTGCTGCAGGCAACCAGGCGCTGCTGTTAAGAAGCCCCTGAACCAGCTGAACGCTGTGATGGAGGAGCTCAGTGCCATGGAGCAGTCCAAAGGAGCCTGTTTCACGTGTGGCCAGCTGGGACACTTTGCACGGGATTGCCCCAAGCGAGACCAGTTCCCAGGCGACACCAAGGGTCCTCAGGGGGTTCTTCCATTCACCAGACCATCCACCTTCCCTCCTGGGGTGAGCCAGAGCGACCACAGGGCACAGCCTGGGTTTAGACCCAACTTCCAGGCTTCGGGCAAGGGACCATTCCAGCCCAAGGGCTTCAGCAGCAAGACAGGCGTCGGATGGTCAACGCCCTGTGGCACCTCCTAGCAGAGGAGGAGGAGGGAGAAGGGGAGGCAGACGGCATAGAGGATCAGCAGGTGCAGCCTTCAGTGGGGAGCTCGTCTTCAGATCATCCTCCTGAGCTGCCAAAAAACTAGTGGAGCCCCCAGGACTACGTCCAGCGGTGGAGTTAACTGGTTTGCCTGCTGTGCATGTCCGTCCTGTGAACAACTTGTCTGCCTCTGATTCCACCACCCCATTGGGCCCTCCTATTCCCAGTCAACTCTTGAAGTTCCAGGCTAGGCTGTTGAACGTGCCAGTCCCTTTGGCTCAGCCTTTATGTCTCTTCATGATTGACTCAGGTGCAGGAAGTAACTACATTTCCACTTCCTTGGTGCAGGAGCTGCATCTACCAGTGCTCCCCACCCTGTGCCTGTTAAGGTCCAATATTCTGATGGTAGGCAGAGTAACTCACCTGGCTACGTGCAACTGCTTTTTCAAGTGTGCTCACGTCAAACCTTGTCTGTCACAGCAGATGTCATTCCACTCACTGCTGCTGATGTGATTCTGGGGATGCCATGGTTGGAGTCTGCTAATCCTGCCATCTTGTGGTCTGAGAAGGTGGTGCAGTTTCAGGATGGGTCAGTGTGGGACGCCACCACAGTGATTAAGGGGGGAGAAAGACCAGTCACAGAGTGCTGTTCTACTAATGAGGCTGTCAATGATGGGAGAGGGGTTGCAGGTGCCAAGGAGGACGTCAAGGTGCCTTCACTGGAAGAGAAACGTGCTGCATTACTTAAGCACGTATGGTCTGCCAATCACACCTTGTCTTACCTGGCTACTTACCCAGTGGAACACGTCTTTCTCTTACAGCTGGTTCCTAACTCACCCTCTGATGAGACTCATGGCCACACGGTGAATGCTGTGAACCCAGTACCAGCTGTCACAGAGGAGGAGCAGAAGCTGCATGATGCCCTTTTGGACAGGTTTGCTGCCATTTTTGAGGACAAAATGCCACAGTACCCTCCTGAAGGGCCAATCACTCATGTCATCAAGCTTGTGGATGGTGCCAGGCCTCCCTTTGTTCCCATGTACAGGATGGGGCCAGCTGAGATGGCAGAGCTGAAGGTGATCTTGACAGGCCTGTTGGAAGCTGGACTCATTCTTCCTGCCAATAGTCCTTTCAGCTCTGGGTGTTTGCTTGTCCCCAAGCATGATGGTGGATGGCGGTTGTGCATTGATCTGAGAGGCCTGAACAAGGTCACAGTGAAGTCCAAGTATCCCTTGCCACGGATTGATGAGCTGCTAGAGAGGACAGCTGGATCATCTTACTTCACCAAGTTTGACCTTAGACACGCGTTCTGGCAGATCAGGATAGCTACTGAGGACATTCCAAAAACTGCATTCTCCACACCCTGGGGTCAGTTCCAGTGGACTGTGATGCCCATGGGGGCCTCCAACAGCCCAGCTACTATGCAGATGTTTGTGAATGCTATCTTTGGCCATCTGACAGGGAACTCTCTGCCTCAGATCTCCCCTGATCTCAGGAATCCCAGGTTCAAAGACATTGCCCACCTGTGTGACCCTGCAAGACCCGTGTTCAGGACCTGCGTGGTGGCCTACATGGACGACATCCTGGTGCACTCAAAGACGTTCAAGGAGCATCTGGAGAACGTGGAGGAGGTCCTGAAGGTCATCCAGCACTACCACTTGTCTGTCAAGAGGTCTAAGGTGGAGTGGGGGCATGAAGTGGGGTTCCTAGGGTACAAGTTGAGTTCCTTGGGTATGACACCTGACAATGCTAAGATTGCTGCCATCCTTGAGTGGCCTGTGTTGCAGTCTGCACATGATGTCAAGTCCTTCCTGGGCATGGTGGGGTGGTACAGGCGTTTTATCCCTGACATGGCTGCCATCTCCACCCCCTTGCTTGAGTTAATCAAGAAGGATGTTCAGTTTGAGTGGACAGATAGGTGTCAGCAGGCCTTTGACCTGTTGAAGCAGAAGCTCACATCCACCCCTGTGCTAGTGGGTCCCAATCCAGATCTACCTTATCAGGTTAGGTCAGATGCCTCTCAAGGCGCCATAGGTGCTGTGCTGATGCAAGACCATGGCTATGGACCACAGCCAGTGGAGTACATGTCTAAAACCATGAGCTCAGCTGAACGTAACTACCCTGTACACGAGCAGGAGTTGCTGGGTTTAGTGGTAGCATGTCACAAGTGGGAGCATCTGTTGAAGGGAGCTCAGTTTTCTGTGGCTAGCAGTGCTACAGATGGGCTAGGGCAAGAGTCTATCACCCTGATGACTGACCACAGGCCCTTGGTGCACGTGCTAGAACAGAGTAGGATGAGTAAGAGGATGGCTGGGTGGATGGAGTACCTAGGGGGGTTCTATCCTTTCTCTGTGCAGTATGTCCCAGGATCACAGAATGTGGTGCCAGACGCCCTCTCTAGGAGAAGGGATCTGATGGGAACATTTCACGAGGATCTGGATATTTGTGCTGCCATGGTTTCTGTAGTAGAGTGTGGTGCTGTCACCAGGGCACAGGCAGCTAACCAGCAAACCTCCAAGCTGAGTCCACCCCCTGTAGAGGCTAGCTTTAGTCACGAGATGCTCATTGACCAGGGCTCTGTCCCAGGGTCGACAGGCGTCCAGGGTGGGGATCAGTCACTGCAGGGCAGTCTTAGGGAGGGTTCTGCTGGTAGCCAGTCCACTCTCTCAACACAACCAAGCACAGAGAATCCTAGGAGGGGGAAGGGACGGCCCAGGAAGTGGATACTGGAGCCAGGGATGCTGGCCAAATCTAGAGGATTGGCAGCTGAGATCAAGGGGAAGTCACGTACACCTGTGGCTGATGTTCTGTCATCCAAGCATCTAGTCACTAGTCACCTGCAGGAGGGTGAGGTGCTGCAACTGCAGCCTTTAGGACCTGGCAAACAGCTAGTCCTGCCTAACCCTATGAGTATTGCCCTGCACTGGACGTGATTAACCCCTCAACCGTCTCTGACTCGTGCCTAGGATGAGTCACCAGTTGCACAGTACGCCACAGGTGCCCCCATTCAGCCTAATTATTATTTCCAGACCATACTGGGAACCAAGCACCCCCATATGAGGGCCCACCTGGGGGTATAGTGGGTGGTCCCAGTACTAGCCCCCCCTGCTCTATAAATAGCCCCCCCCTCAGGGGGGTACGATGAGTGTGTGTGGTGACACCCTTATAGTGCATGACAGACCCCTTTCCTCAATAAGTTGACCCTGGGGTTGGTTTTGTAGATAGATTTACTAGTTATGATGGGTTACCAACACTAAAAATTGTAACCACCCCAGGGACCCACCTGGTAGTGCTAAAAATAACTGGTGACTCATTTGAGTCACCAGTTGGCTTTGGGCTAAAACAAGCATTCTAGAGCAGTTTTGAGCATGGACATGATAGGTAAGCATGGAATATTGGTAAACATGCATGCTAACACTTATTCCCACCTGTCTGCCACCAATACTTGCCATAACCACTGCAGGTCCCTGCCGGATATGCTACGCGCGGGCCGCGAGTACGGGATTCACAATTCCTTATATTGCATGATGGACCATGTGTACCCTGAATTTTACCCTAGTATTGCAGGGGGGGCTGCAACTGTACCCTAGCACTATGTCCAAGCACTTACATGTCATGTTTCACCCAGGGACCCACAATTTAATGCTAAAAATAACTGGTGACTCATTTGAGTCACCAGTTATTTGGGGGCTACGATAAGCATCCTAGTGCAGTTTTGAGCATGGAAATGATAGGTAAGCATGAAACATGCATGATTATGTTTATTACAGCCAATCTGGCACAATTATATGCTTCAGCAATTGTAAACCACTACCACACGCTTGGAAACCCGCTGCTACGTGTAGTAATTATTATCACATGCATGATGGACCGTTACATGATTGGCAATGCAAGGGCATGTGCGTTTGCACACAAACATGACATCCAAGCATTCCTAGATGCAAAAGTAACCCAAGGACCGTGCAGTAACACTGAAAACTGCCAACTAGAAGTAGGTGGCACGGTGACCCAAGGTTCGTGTAGTAACACTGAAAACTGCCAACTAGAATTAGGTGGCACCGTGACCATCGTGGTGCAGATTTTCAGCTGCACACTATGCATAAACATGAGACCTAATAACACGTGCCCATGAAAGAATAACACATGCTATAACACACTTCAAACCATGCCGGCCCATGGTGATACACGGCGCGCTTGAGCGCGGACAGAAAAGGCCAAATGCCATGCCACGTAGGCAACAAGTGCTAACATTATCAGTCAGCCTCCTTTTGAAACAGTCCGGCGCGGACATGCTCCGCCCTGAGGTGGAGGCGCCGCGCCACCCCCTTGAGCTTCTTGGTGGTGGCTGCTGCCTTCCTCGTCGCAGTGCCCTTGAACACCTTGGCGCACACCCCGCGCTCGGTGAGGGGCACCCACACCCGCTGCTTGGTCACGTTGAAGTCCAGCCCCTCCACCTTGCCGGAGTGGAAGAGGCCGAAGCAGTTGCGGTCCATGTTGCAGCAGAAAGCCATGTCGCAGTGCTTGCACATGACCGAGGTCTTGTGCTTCTTGCCTTGCGCGGAGCACAGATGGCACCGCACCTGCTCCACCCACGGGATCCTCACGGGGGGGTAGTGTGTCGCGTTTGCGTGCCATATCATCCTGGACTGGTCATTACCGCTACTTGGAATGCATCCACTATCAGCAGTAATCATGTGTGAGATATGCCACCTAAAATGAGAATGAAAGGTGCGGTCCTTTATGGCACCGCCACCTTCATGTCAGGCAATCCGGCCCAACCAGCCGATTCTTGAGACCATGCTTTATCATTAAAGCAACCAAAAGGCATTTCAATTCCAATGAGATACATGACGAATTACAAAGAGTGTCGAGTTGTAATGTTGTAGTTATAAGAGCAGCTGTGAGGTCCCTTGGTTGACGCCACTGCAGGCCCCTTGTGGCGGCAGTGCGCGTGTGTTCCCGACCTAGTTCCTACTGGCATTCTTGCCAACGACGACCAGGGTGCCCGAAGGCCCTATCCCTTGTCTCGTTCTCAGTCTTACACACATTCTTAACAAAACCAATACATTGTCATATCCGTCAGTCCATCCTCATGGCAACTGACTGCATGCAACCACTCACGGGGGCTGCTCCGGGCTGCTCGAACTATTTCACCCCATGAAGACAACAAACCAGTTGTGAGGGAGAGAAACGGACGAACAACGACCACCATGGTTCGTTGCTCATCCTTCTATACTGCTCAAAGCTCAAGCCTGGCGGCTGGCGCCACTAGCGCCACTTTAGACATCAGCCAATCATAACATTGTCTAATTTCCGACAAGCTAAACTTCAAGCTTTATCTGTCAAGCGAACACAAATATACAAGGGCAAATCTGTCGGCTATGCCAGGCACCGCCTGGGGCTTCCTTGCATTTGTGTCTGGTGTCCCACGTTGAAATCCTGAAATTGCACATCTGCTCAGTGCCTCGCCGGCTTGCTGCGTACCAGCATTCGGCAAACTGCCCTTGTGACGAATGTCAGTGAAATTCAGGTCCGCCCAAAAGTTCCGTCAGCAAATTCAGCGGACTTGGCGCGTGAGTACAATTGAGATCCGCGGCGTCAGTACCGGGCCGCGGTATAGCAACCCGCACAAGGCTGCGGACGTCAGAATTACGCTAAAATCTGAATTGCGGACCGGTGATAGATCACGGACGCGACAGCTGTCGCGTTTGCGTGCCATATCATCCTGGACTGGTCATTACCGCTACTTGGAATGCATCCACTATCAGCAGTAATCATGTGTGAGATATGCCACCTCCCCCCCCACTATTTAGCTCACAACAACGGGAGAGCAAAAAGTGAAAGAAAGGCATCTCACACGAAAGAAGGAAGCCCAAAGAGGGCGTCATTCCAGGCAGCAGCAAAAAGGAAAAAAAAATCCAGCTGCTCCAAGATGCTTTTCCAGGATCAGCAACAACCTTAACATGCATGCTTTTAAAGGCTTAGCAATAACCGCTTCAATGGCTTTTTACCGGGAAAAGCCTAACCTCTTCAGATGCTTTTGAAGGCTAAGCAATAACCTCTTCCTTGTGCTTCCCTGGGTGAAGCAGGAGGAACATCCAGGCTGGCCGGACTGAACCCATCATGGGTTGTTCGTCCGTTTAAAATGAGAATGAAAGGTGCGGTCCTTTATGGCACCGCCACCTTCATGTCAGGCAATCCGGCCCAACCAGCCGATTCTTGAGACCATGCTTTATCATTAAAGCAACCAAAAGGCATTTCAATTCCAATGAGATACATGACGAATTACAAAGAGTGTCGAGTTGTAATGTTGTAGTTATAAGAGCAGCTGTGAGGTCCCTTGGTTGACGCCACTGCAGGCCCCTTGTGGCGGCAGTGCGCGTGTGTTCCCGACCTAGTTCCTACTGGCATTCTTGCCAACGACGACCAGGGTGCCCGAAGGCCCTATCCCTTGTCTCGTTCTCAGTCTTACACACATTCTCAACAAAACCAATACATTGTCATATCCGTCAGTCCATCCTCATGGCAACTGACTGCATGCAACCACTCACGGGGGCTGCTCCGGGCTGCTCGAACTATTTCACCCCATGAAGACAACAAACCAGTTGTGAGGGAGAGAAACGGACGAACAACGACCACCATGGTTCGTTGCTCATCCTTCTATACTGCTCAAAGCTCAAGCCTGGCGGCTGGCGCCACTAGCGCCACTTTAGACATCAGCCAATCATAACATTGTCTAATTTCCGACAAGCTAAACTTCAAGCTTTATCTGTCAAGCGAACACAAATATACAAGGGCAAATCTGTCGGCTATGCCAGGCACCGCCTGGGGCTTCCTTGCATTTGTGTCTGGTGTCCCACGTTGAAATCCTGAAATTGCACATCTGCTCAGTGCCTCGCCGGCTTGCTGCGTACCAGCATTCGGCAAACTGCCCTTGTGACGAATGTCAGTGAAATTCAGGTCCGCCCAAAAGTTCCGTCAGCAAATTCAGCGGACTTGGCGCGTGAGTACAATTGAGATCCGCGGCGTCAGTACCGGGCCGCGGTATAGCAACCCGCACAAGGCTGCGGACGTCAGAATTACGCTAAAATCTGAATTGCGGACGTGATAGATCACGGACGCGACAAGTGCAGGGTGCCCACGCGGCCCACGTCGCGGCTGAGGGGGATGTCCGCGACCTGCAGCTCACGGATGGGCAGGGTTGCGCCCGGCCATGCGTTGTCCTTGAGCTCCTTGGCCAGCTTGCTCAGGAAGAACGAGTGGGTCATGACATCCTTCGTCTCCGTGTGGATCATGACGTGCAGCAGGTAGCTGTTGGTGAGGACGTTGGCGAAGTGCCCCATCGATCAGCAGGCGCACCCACCACACCCGTGTCACGAGCGCCTTGCACACGTCGTACTCGGCGCAGTACTGGTCGCACAAGTCAGTGGCCTTGTAGGTCAGCCAGTACTCCACGATGTTGTGGGGCGCAGTCACCTCCTTCCGCACCCCGGTGTGGCCACCGTGCCGGGTGACCTGCACCTCCTCGAGGCAGCCCAGCCCCTTGGAGAGCGTCCACACCGGCTTCTTGTCCTGCCAGCTGCAGAGCAGGTGCCCCTCGTCGCTCGCTGCCCACGCGTAGTCCCCCTGCTTCACCTCCTTCTTAATTCTTGGGCATGCGCTTGGTCACCTCGTCGAAGGGCAGCCCCTTGCGGTTGGCGCAGATGGTGCCCACCACGCGGTGGCCCATCTCAGCGACCCGGTCAATGGCGCGCTTGCTCGTGTAGAAGCGGTCCATTGCCACGGTGGCGGGGTGGGGCACCGCAGCCACCATGCGCTCCACCACCTTGTAGGTGTGGTCCTCCTCCTTGACCTTGTCGTATAGGTCTCCACCTTGATGAGGTAGCCGGTCTTGTCGTTCAGCGCAAACATCTTGATGTGGAAGGGCTCGGGCTTGGTGGGGTTGAAGCACTTGGCGGGGCACATCTTGTGGCGCGTGGGGATGGAGCGCTCGTCCAGCGCGATGCGCTCCCCGGGCTTCACGTACTTCGGGTAGAGCGTGTTGAGGTGCTCCTCCATGCAGCCACAGGGTCTGCCACAGAATGTGCGCCCTCGGGTCGGTGTCGCGGGCAGGGCGCTGGGCAGATGGCTGGCAGTGGAGGAAGCGCGCAATCTGCTCGAACCGCTTCTGCGTCATCACCTCCTGGAAGCAGACGGGCTTTCCCACACCCATCCCCTCGCTGCCAAAGAAGTCATCCCTCGAAGGGAACCTGCTCAGGGCCATGCTGATGATGATGCCCAGAAATTTCCCCAGCTCATGCATTGTCAGCGGGCGCCACTCACGCGCGCCTGGCTTGCCCGCCCCCTTGAGCTCAGCATAGTCGTTGGTCTCCTTGACAATCTTGGCCATGACATCACGTTGGGACCAGAAAAGGGAGAACAGCCCCAGGGGCCCAAAATTGAGCTGGACAGAGGAAAGGTTTTGAGGGCAGGCGGTACCTGTCGGCGGCGTGTGCGCCGGAGTCTCGGGAAAAGGAAACGCATCTGGCTTGCCGAAACCAAATTCCCAGACAGTCTCCGCTGGCTCCTCGATGGCAGGGGTGTCGTCAAGAAAATCCGAATCATCGAGCTCAGCCTTGCGGCTCGGCACCGGACCATCCGCAGCGGCTTTCACGTAGACAACGTCGTCATCGGAACCGTCCGAGACAACTTCGTTGGCCTTCGCCGCCAGGGATGATTTGCGCCTTTTCGGGGCGTGGCTGATGGCAGGGGTCTTCTTCGGGTTGCCGGTAGCACGCTTGGCCGGCTTGCGTGGCTTGACCGGGGTCGGCAGGTCGAGATCCACGGACTTGTCGTCGTCCTCCTCGCCGGCGTCAGATTCGCTATCCTGGCCCTGCTCGCTATCATCGTCATTGCTATCAGCCGTAAGGGCCGGCCTGGCTGCGCATTCCTTTACCAGAGCTGCGTACTCATCTGAGCTGCACGAATATATGAAAACCTGCTCATGGCTGAATGAATACATAATGCTGCTTGTCGCCCTCAAACTTGCACCACGCACCATTTCCGGCCGGCTTCTTTGCCACTACCTTGCCAGGAAGACGCACTTCGCTATGTTTCTCCCCATACTGCGCTATCGCCCACTCTAGCCCGAACTTTTCCGCGGGCACTGCAATGAGAATGCCCTTTTTCAGCTTAAAATCCCGCAGATCTGTCACCTTTTCGTCCGCCATGTCTACGTCCGCGCAACCCTTCTTTTTCGTCTCCTTCGTTTTTGTCAGTTTTCGTGGAACTTTTTTGGCGCCAAAACTGCGGTGCACCATGCAGGGTACCCTGTTGACTTTGACCAGGGTTTACACCCTGGTCCGGTGGTCAGATACGGTCAGTCAGTAGCGCTACGGACAGAGCAGATCTAGATCTTTCCAACGGTCCTATTTTTACCCGCGAAAACCTTCCCGCGAGATTTCTACAGGGCGCACAAACTCATGCCGAATTCCAGTCATGAGTAAAACTCGTGGTCGAAAATCGGCACGAGGACGGTTTAGGGGCCTTCACTAAAACTGAGGACCTGGCCACTAAGGCCATTCAGGAAGGAAGCTTTGGTAACAGGCCTGTATAGAGTACTGGGAGGGAGTCCTTTATGTCCACACCCAGGATGCAGATCATGTAGTGACCAGGAAGGTCTATGTGCCAGAAATGGCCATTCCCACTGTGTTGCATTGCTTCCATGACGACGTGACTGCGTGTCATCCTGGGTATGCTAAGCTTCTCCATGAAGTACAAGAGAGGTTTTGGTGGCCTGGCATGTTTCGTGATATCAAAGCCTATGTGGCTTCCTGTGACTCATGCCAAAGGAATAAGGTTAGGACTCAGGCAGTGCCTATTGTCTTTCCTATGGCCATGCCTATTCCCCTTCGACCCTGGATCAGTGTGACCATGGACTTCATTTGTGGCTTGCCTGTTTCTGATGCTGGCAATGACAGGATACTGGTGGTGATGGACAGGCTGTCTAGAATGTGCCATCTCATCCCCTGCAATGCCCATCTCACAGCTGCCCAGTGTGTAGAGTTGTTCATGAAGGAGGTGTACAGACTGCATGGCATGCCACGTGTAATCATCACTGACCAGGATCCCTTGTGGATGTCTGGGTTCTGGAAGTCTTTCTTTGACATCCTGGACACTAAGTTGGCCTTTGGAGTAGCATACAGGTGTGCCAGCACGGGGGCTGTGGAGAGGCTGAACCGTATTGTACGGGAATGCCAGAAGCACTATTGTACCCATGATAACAAGGAATGGGACAAGAAACTTCCCTTCATAGAGTTTGCCATCAACAACTCACCCCTGGCTCCTCACCAAATGTCTCCATTTGTCATTTGCCATGGCCAGTGCCCCTTGACTCCATTTGACCTGGAGTTACCTGACAGGGATGCTGAAGGCCCCTTCAGAAGACGCCTAACCTCTATTAACCAGCTGATAGCATCCTTCCAGGAAGCTCACAGTATGGTTGCTGCTCAGATGTTGCATGCACAGGACAAGTATTTAAACAATGCTTGGCAACAGATGTTGGCTACACACACCTTTGTGGCTCCTGGTGACCTGGTGCTCTTGGAGGCTAATCGTGTGCTACCTGAAAAGGAGCAATGCAGGAAACTGCAACCCTTGTGGTTGGGACCTTACCCTGTCCTGGACACCTTCCACTATGGGACTGTAGTTCAAGTCCAGGTGCCTTCCCACTGGAGGCTTAAGACTAATGTGTTTCACCTGGCCCAGCTCAAGCTGTATAAACGCAACACCTTGCAGGGACGCCTTTCTCAGTGCTCCATTACCATTTGAGCTGGATACTGAGGGGGAGAGGATATATGAAGTGGAGCAGCTGGTGGCTCACAGAGTCAAAGGAAAGGGTAGGACCAAGCAGCTGCAGTTTAAGGTGCACTCAGTGGAAAGGAGAGTTAGAGTCTACTGCCACATGGCTGTGGTTGTCTGACTTGACTCACTGCCATGAGGTGGTCCAGGAGTATTGCCAAAAGAAGGGGCTCACTCTTCCTTCTTGGTATACTGAGTTGGTGAAAACCACTGCTCCCCTTCCTATATCCCAGGACTAACGAATGGTTTCTTCGTGCATGCTGTGTGGTCCCAGATGGACTGGAGGAGTTCACGTACCCCAACTTGGGCCTGGGCGCCACCACGGAGGAAGGGGTCACGGGTATGCATCCAGAGAACCCCAACCCCATGAGTTATGTGGAATCTCTGTTTGACACTATTGTCAGGCGTGACCTTAGGAGGGGTCAGCAGATGGATACCATTAACAAGCTCTTGCATTCAGTGATCTCCAAGCAGGATCGATAGGCTACAGGAGCTTCTGCAGGGGTTGTCCTTGTCCCAGCCCCAGATGGGGAGTGGTGTTAACATAGCTCTCAGCTCCAGCAGCATTCCCATCATTCAGATTCCTCGTCATGTGGTACCTGTCAAGAATGTGGTGGCCTATGTGGATCACAGGAAGTGCACGGGACCTTGTGAGCATTGTGAGACGCTGGCCAAGGCAGTGGCTGCCCTTAACAGGGAGGAGGGGGAAGTGAGCCCTGAGGGTTATGTGGAGGAGGTCTTGTCTCAGTTGCACACCAGCCTGTACGAGATTGGCTCTCCTTTTGTGGGCCACCTGTTGCACAGGATGTTTGCCGTGACTCCAGGACCTGAGATTGACATGAGACCTGCAGAGGGGCAGGATATGTTGACCACCTTGCCTGAGGCTTTGAAAGGAGCCTTTATGCAGTTCCAGCCAGTGAGCATGGGTGAGGCCTCCTACATGGAGTTGTTGGAGTTTTCAGTTCAGCAGGGAGACTTTGATTTGGCTCCTTCTTCTTCCAGCTCGGTCAAGGGGTGCTTCCCTTTGGAGACATCCAACCTTTTCTGCAGCCCAGGGTTGCCCAAGTACACCATGGAGCTCAAGGTTCGTCTGACCCCATTGAGGGTGTTGGTGCCTTTGATAGGTGCTAAGTGGTCAGTGGTCAGGACCTTTCTCCAGTTCTGCATGGTGGGCGTACAGGTCATGGGTGAGCAGGCACCAGACGTCTTCTACGTGGGTGATGGATCCTGAGAGCCAGTCTGTGGTGCTTCTCTCCTACCCCGTGTAACGACTAAAAATGATCATCAGCATCATCCACAGTCCAATATGAAAGATCTATTACCTGGGTTGCTTTCTTGAGTTGCAGAACTTCAAGTATCCGAGCAACGTTGAGATGGAAATTCCACAGCACGTGATTTAGGGAATCACACCCCTTGTAGACACAAAGACAAGCTCGTGTGTAGACGACCTCTGTGGAACTGAAGGACGTCTATAGCCAAGGGGTTCTTATGGATTGGACAACAAAGCCAAGCTTTATTATACCATGTGGTGAATCAAAACCAACGTCGCAACAATGGCGACCCCACGTCCTTGATATCGACGTGCTTGTCGAACTTGCTCCAACCTTAGCCTGAAGAGAACCAATCAGAACCATGGAATCCTATGCAAGATCTTCGTATCCATCCTAGTCACACAAAACAGAACAACACCACACACAGCCTGGCAGAATCTTCCCATGAGATCCTAAATCTGTCGTGAGCACTGAAGTCCCAAAGGAACATTTAAGACTCAATAGTACCAACTAACAAACTACAACCCCACGTGGATCAGGCCACGACCAATGAGGGCTCCTATCAGTAGTATCAGCCAACAAACTACAACCCTACGTGGATCAGGCCACGACCAATGAGGGTTCCTATCAGTTGGCTGACAAAGTATCAGCTCCAAGTACCGTCGTCTTAGAAACCTCATAACTTTCTCAATACTGATCCAAAAGTCCTCGAATAAAAGCCAAACATTCACAAAACAAAGGATGTAACAACAAAGTCATTTTTGCTTGTTACATATCTCCCCCTCAAAACTGGACCTCCCAGGTCCAATAGCCAACTCTTGAAGGCAGAGGAACATTGAACAGAAATCCACCATCTCTTGGGAAAAGCAGATGGGTTTTTACATCCCTGAAACAGGGCCTCCTATCTCATAACATCTAGTCACAGGTCTCTACAGCAAACAAGTCACTACCTTATCTACTATAAAGCCAGATAAACACATCTCATAATACAAGGTCTTCCATTCAGCATCCTGGAACCTGGAACTCTGGACTGGAACATCAGAACTGGACTGGAGCCCCCCCCCATCATCCATCCTGGAATCCCCCCCTCACACCACAATCCAAAGCACCTTCCATGCTCTTCCCCCATCCTTCCCCATCCTCTTCCTGCACAGCTCTGTTCTTCACAGGCTATACCAATCCCCATTCACACCATCCTTGCCCCTGGTCCCAAACAAGGGAAACTGCTCCACCATGTGAACCAAGTCTGGCCAGTTCCTGCTGACCTGCAGCACCATGCACGTCTCTGCAGCCCCTGCTGCCATCTGGGCAACATAACGCAGGCATGTCCCTGGGTAGGAGAGAAGCACCACAGACTGGCTCTCAGGATCCATCACCCAAGTAGAAGACGTCTTGTGCCTGCTCACCCATGACCTGTACGCCCACCAGAACTGGAGAAAGGTCTTGACCACTGACCACTTAGCACCTATCAAAGGCACCAACACCCTCAATGGGGTCAGACGAACCTTGAGCTCCATGGTGTACTTAGGCAACCCTGGGCTGCAGAAAAGGTTGGATGTCTCCAAAGGGAAGCACCCTTGACCGAGCTGGAAGAAGAAGGAGCCAAGTCAAAGTCTCCCTGCTGACTGAAAACTCCAACAACTCCATGTAGGAGGCCTCACCCATGCTCACTGGCTGGAACTGCATGAAGGCTCCTTTCAAAGCCTCAGGCAAGGTGGTCAACATATCCTGCCCCTCTGCAGGTCTCATGTCAATCTCAGGTCCTGGAGTCAAGGCAAACATCCTGTGCAACAGGTGGCCCACAAAAGGAGAGCCAATCTCATACAGGCTGGTGTGCAACTGAGACAAGACCTCCTCCACATAACCCTCAGGGCTCACTTCCCCCTCCTCCCTGTTAAGGGCAGCCACTGCCTTGGCCAGCGTCTCACAATGCTCACAAGGTCCCATGCACTTCCTGTGATCCACATAGGCCACCACATTCTTGACAGGTACCACATGACGAGGAATCTGAATGATGGGAGTGCTGCTGGAGCTGAGAGCTATGTTAACACCACTCCCCATCTGGGCTGGGACAAGGACAACCCCTGAAGAAGCTCCTGTAGCTTATCCTGCTTGGAGATCACTGAATGCAAGAGCTTGTTAATGGTATCCATCTGCTGACCCCTCCTAAGGTCACGCCTGACAATACTGTCAAACAGGGATTCCACATAACTCATGGGGTTGGGGTTCTGGATGCATACCCGTGACCCCTTCCTCCGTGGTGGCGCCCAGGCCCAAGTTGGGGTACGTGAACTCCTCCTCCATCTGGGACCACACAGCATGCACGAAGAAACCATTCGTTAGTCCTGAGATATAGGAAGGGGAGCAGTGGTTTTCACCAACTCAGTATACCAAGAAGGAAGAGTGAGCCCCTTCTTTTGGCAATACTCCTGGACCACTCATGGCAGTGAGTCAAGTCAGACAACCACAGCCATGTGGCAGTAGACTCTAACTCTCCTTTCCAGTGCACCTTAAACTGCAGCTGCTTGGTCCTACCCTTTCCTTTGACTCTGTGAGCCACCAGCTGCTCCACTTCATATATCCTCTCCCCCTCAGTATCCAGCTCAAATGGTAATGGAGCAGAAAGGCGTCCCTGCAAGGTATTGCGTTTATACAGTTTGAGCTGGGCCAGGTGAAACACGTTAGTCTTAAGCCTCCAGTGGGAAGGCACCTGGACTTGAACTACAGTCCCATAGTGGAAGGTGTCCAGGACAGGGTAAGGTCCCAACCACAAGGGTTGCAGTTTCCTGCATTGCTCCTTTTCAGGTAGCACACGATTAGCCTCCAAGAGCACCAGGTCACCAGGAGCCACAAAGGTGTGTGTAGCCAACATCTGTTGCCAAGCATTGTTTAAATACTTGTCCTGTGCATGCAACATCTGAGCAGCCACCATACTGTGAGCTTCCTGGAAGGATGCAATCAACTGGTGGACAGAGGTTAGGCGTCTTCTGAAGGGGCCTTCAGCATCCCTATCAGGTAACTCCAGGTCAAATGGAGTCAAGGGGCACTGGCCATGGCAAATGACAAATGGAGACATTTGGTGAGGAGCCAGGGGTGAGTTGTTGATGGCAAACTCTATGAAGGGAAGTTTCTTGTCCCATTCCTTGTTATCATGGGTACAATAGTGCTTCTGGCATTCCCGTACAATACGGTTCAGCCTCTCCACAGCCCCCGTGCTGGCACACCTGTATGCTACTCCAAAGGCCAACTTAGTGTCTAGGATGTCAAAGAAGGACTTCCAAAACCCAGACATCCACAAGGGATCCTGGTCAGTGATGATTACACGTGGCATGCCATGCAATCTGTACACCTCCTTCATGAACAACTCTACACACTGGGCAGCTGTGAGATGGGCATTGCAGGGGATGAGGTGGCACATTCTAGACAGCCTGTCCATCACCACTAGTATCCTGTCATTGCCAGCATCAGAAACAGGCAAGCCACAAATGAAGTCCATGGTCACACTGATCCAGGGTCGAAGGGGAATAGGCATGGCCATAGGAAAGATAGGCACTGCCTGAGTCCTAACCTTATTCCTTTGGCATGAGTCACAGGAAGCCACATAGGCTTTGATATCACGAAACATGCCAGGCCACCAAAACCTCTCTTGTACTTCATGGAGAAGCTTAGCATACCCAGGATGACATGCAGTCACGTCGTCATGGAAGCAATGCAACACAGTGGGAATGGCCATTTCTGGCACATAGACCTTCCTGGTTACTACATGATCTGCATCCTGGGTGTGGACATACAGGACTCCCTCCCAGTACTCCACAGGCCTGTTACCAAAGCTTCCTTCCTGAATGGCCTTAGTGGCCAGGTCCTCAGTTTTAGTGAAGGCCTTAATCACGTCCAGCAGGGCTATACTCATAGGGTTAGGCAGGACTAGCTGTTTGCCAGGTCCTAAAGGCTGCAGCTGCAGCACCTCACCCTCCTGCAGGTGACTAGTGACTAGATGCTTGGATGACAGAACATCAGCCACAGGTGTACGTGACTTCCCCTTGATCTCAGCTGCCAATCCTCTAGACTTGGTCAGCATCCCTGGCTCCAGTATCCACTTCCTGGGCCGTCCCTTCCCCCTCCTAGGATTCTCTGTGCTTGGTTGTGTAGTGAGAGTGGGCTGGCTACCTAGCAGAACCCTCCCTAAGACTGCTCTGCAGTGACTGACCCCCACCCTGGACGCCTGTCGACCCTGGGACAGAGCCCTGGTCAATGAGCATCTCGTGACTAAAGCTAGCCTCTACAGGGGTGGGCTCAGCTTGGAGGTTTGCTGGTTAGCTGCCTGTGCCCTGGTGACAGCACCACACTCTACTACAGAAACCATGGCAGCACAAATATCCAGATCCTCGTGAAATGCTCCCATCAGATCCCTTCTTCTAGAGAGGGCGTCTGGCACCACATTCTGTGATCCTGGGACATACTGCACAGAGAAAGGATAGAATCCCCCTAGGTACTCCATCCACCCAGCCATCCTCTTACTCATCCTACTCTGTTCTAGCACGTGCACCAAGGGCCTGTGGTCAGTCATCAGGGTGATAGACTCTTGCCCTAGCCCATCTGTAGCACTGCTAGCCACAGAAAACTGAGCTCCCTTCAACAGATGCTCCCACTTGTGACATGCTACCACTAAACCCAGCAACTCCTGCTCGTGTACAGGGTAGTTACGTTCAGCTGAGCTCATGGTTTTAGACATGTACTCCACTGGCTGTGGTCCATAGCCATGGTCTTGCATCAGCACAGCACCTATGGCGCCTTGAGAGGCATCTGACCTAACCTGATAAGGTAGATCTGGGTTGGGACCCACTAGCACAGGGGTGGATGTGAGCTTCTGCTTCAACAGGTCAAAGGCCTGCTGACACCTATCTGTCCACTCAAACTGAACATCCTTCTTGATTAACTCAAGCAAGGGGGTGGAGATGGCAGCCATGTCAGGGATAAAACGCCTGTACCACCCCACCATGCCCAGGAAGGACTTGACATCATGTGCAGACTGCAACACAGGCCACTCAAGGATGGCAGCAATCTTAGCATTGTCAGGTGTCATACCCAAGGAACTCAACTTGTACCCTAGGAACCCCACTTCATGCCCCCACTCCACCTTAGACCTCTTGACAGACAAGTGGTAGTGCTGGATGACCTTCAGGACCTCCTCCACGTTCTCCAGATGCTCCTTGAACGTCTTTGAGTGCACCAGGATGTCGTCCATGTAGGCCACCACGCAGGTCCTGAACACGGGTCTTGCAGGGTCACACAGGTGGGCAATGTCTTTGAACCTGGGATTCCTGAGATCAGGGGAGATCTGAGGCAGAGAGTTCCCTGTCAGATGGCCAAAGATAGCATTCACAAACATCTGCATAGTAGCTGGGCTGTTGGAGGCCCCCATGGGCATCACAGTCCACTGGAACTGACCCCAGGGTGTGGAGAATGCAGTTTTTGGAATGTCCTCAGTAGCTATCCTGATCTGCCAGAACGCGTGTCTAAGGTCAAACTTGGTGAAGTAAGATGATCCAGCTGTCCTCTCTAGCAGCTCATCAATCCGTGGCAAGGGATACTTGGACTTCACTGTGACCTTGTTCAGGCCTCTCAGATCAATGCACAACCGCCATCCACCATCATGCTTGGGGACAAGCAAACACCCAGAGCTGAAAGGACTATTGGCAGGAAGAATGAGTCCAGCTTCCAACAGCCTGTCAAGATCACCTTCAGCTCTGCCATCTCAGCTGGCCCCATCCTGTACATGGGAACAAAGGGAGGCCTGGCACCATCCACAAGCTTGATGACATGAGTGATTGGCCCTTCAGGAGGGTACTGTGGCATTTTGTCCTCAAAAATGGCAGCAAACCTGTCCAAAAGGGCATCATGCAGCTTCTGCTCCTCCTCTGTGACAGCTGGTACTGGGTTCACAGCATTCACCGTGTGGCCATGAGTCTCATCAGAGGGTGAGTTAGGAACCAGCTGTAAGAGAAAGACGTGTTCCACTGGGTAAGTAGCCAGGTAAGACAAGGTGTGATTGGCAGACCATACGTGCTTAAGTAATGCAGCACGTTTCTCTTCCAGTGAAGGCACCTTGACGTCCTCCTTGGCACCTGCAACCCCTCTCCCATCATTGACAGCCTCATTAGTAGAACAGCACTCTGTGACTGGTCTTTCTCCCCCCTTAATCACTGTGGTGGCGTCCCACACTGACCCATCCTGAAACTGCACCACCTTCTCAGACCACAAGATGGCAGGATTAGCAGACTCCAACCATGGCATCCCCAGAATCACATCAGCAGCAGTGAGTGGAATGACATCTGCTGTGACAGACAAGGTTTGACGTGAGCACACTTGAAAAAGCAGTTGCACGTAGCCAGGTGAGTTACTCTGCCTACCATCAGAATATTGGACCTTAACAGGCACAGGGTGGGGGAGCACTGGTAGATGCAGCTCCTGCACCAAGGAAGTGGAAATGTAGTTACTTCCTGCACCTGAGTCAATCATGAAGAGACATAAAGGCTGAGCCAAAGGGACTGGCACGTTCAACAGCCTAGCCTGGAACTTCAAGAGTTGACTGGGAATAGGAGGGCCCAATGGGGTGGTGGAATCAGAGGCAGACAAGTTGTTCACAGGACGGACATGCACAGCAGGCAAACCAGTTAACTCCACCGCTGGACGTAGTCCTGGGGGCTCCACTAGTTTTTTGGCAGCTCAGGAGGATGATCTGAAGACGAGCTCCCCACTGAAGGCTGCACCTGCTGATCCTCTATGCCGTCTGCCTCCCCTTCTCCCTCCTCCTCCTCTGCTAGGAGGTGCCACAGGGCGTTGACCATCCGACGCCTGTCTTGCCTGTTGAATCCCTTGGGCTGGAATGGTCCCTTGCCCGAAGCCTGGAAGTTGGGTCTAAACCCAGGCTGTGCCCTGTGGTCGCTCTGGCTCACCCCAGGAGGGAAGGTGGATGGTCTGGTGAATGGAAGAACCCCCTGAGGACCCTTGGTGTCGCTGGGAACTGGTCTCGCTTGGGGCAATCCCGTGCAAAGTGTCCCAGCTGGCCACACGTGAAACAGGCTCCTTTGGACTGCTCCATGGCACTGAGCTCCTCCATCACAGCGTTCAGCTGGTTCAGGGGCTTCTTAACAGCAGGCGCCTGGTTGCCTGCAGCAGGCTCCCACTTGAGGGAAAAGTCAGGGACACGGCACAGCGTGAGGGCATAAGACAGCACAGTATCCCACTTCCACTCGACATAGTCGAAAGGGGAGAAATGCTTGTCAATATCCACCCTGACTTGAGGGGAAGCCCATGCAGAAACCTGTGAAGAGCTTCAGAATCAGAGCACTGGGGGATTTTGGCCCTCAGGTTGGTAAACGTCTCTACGTATTGTGGTAGTGTCAGGCCGGACTGAGTACAGTTGGCCAACGCGTCCCGGTCCAGACGGAGCTGGTCCTGGGGAAGGAGAAAACGTCGAAATGAAAGCATGAGAGATGGCAAATCCTTGCAAGTATTACCTGCCGAGGATCGTAAAAACTCATCAAACCTGTCGGCTGCACTGTCGCTCATTCGCTGTCGAACCATCTTCTTCTGGATGTCCAGGGAAAGTCGTTCTTCCGCTCGTTTGCCGTAGTTAGCAAAGTGGATAGCGAACACATCCTGGAATCGAGTAGAGAAATGATCGAAACTGCGGTGGGTTAGATTGGTGAGCGACAGCTTGTCTACGGATTCGATTTTTGGAAATGGCGGGGCGGAACCTTGATGCGGTGGTATAGTGACGGTCACGGGGACGTCGCTGGCGGGGGTGGTGAAGGTGACCGAGGTCGTCTGCGCTGGATCCTGCCTATCGCTATCCTGCGTCTCATTCCTCGTAGTAACTGCGGTACTATTAGGTAAAACCCTTCCGTCACCCAACCGAGGAGCCTCTCTCCCCAATCCAGCAACCATGTCACGCATGGCCGCCTCCTCCTCCTCAATTCTCTGACGAAGTCTTCCCACATCCTGTTCCACCTCCTCCACCATCTTTCTATACATCGCTGCGTGTTGTTCATCGTGTAATAATCTGATTTTAGCTGCTGAGAGGCGATCCGCTGCAAGTCTGGTCCCGTCTCTTCCAGGCGTGGTATTTAGCGGGAAAAGAAATGAAGAGATGCACTCCGCACAGGACTCGTTCGCGCGCTTGGAATCCTGGGCGACAGTGACGCTCCTCGACCCACGCCTGTCAGCGATGGTTCGCCTGGTTGGAGACCAGATGCAATGACGGAAAACTTGGGCCCTATGGACAACGAGGGCCGCCTCACTTCAGACATAGAAGTACGGTTGAAATCAAGTTGACGCCGTGGAGTACGAGCAGTTGTCTCAGCACCTTCCCTAGCAATGGGTTCCAGAGATGATGACGGATCTCCAAACCTTGATTAGTAGGGGGTAAAGGTGATTGTGTCTTCGAACTACTCATACTTCCACATGGAGTCGCGATCGTCTGCCTAGTAGAGACAACGGTTACGGCTGACTTCTAGTGTTACAGAGCAAGACAGTCACATCAGGATGTGTCTCAGTCTGTAACACCGTAAGTTTTCCGCAACTCTATGAATCTTCTCGGATGACAGACATCTGATCAACGTTGTACTACCCGGAAGGTTGCGACTTCAAGAGAAACACCAAAGTAGAGATCCTCCGATACCAATGTAACGACTAAAAATGATCATCAACATCATCCACAGTCCAATATGAAAGATCTTTTACCTGGGTTGCTTTCCTGAGTTGCAGAACTTCAAGTATCCGAGCAACGTTGAGATGGAAATTCCACAGCACGTGATTTAGGGAATCACAACCCCTTGTAGACACAAAGACAAGCTCGTGTATAGACGACCTCTGTGGAACTGAAGGACGTCTATAGCCAAGGGGCTCTTATGGATTGGACAACAAAGCCAAGCTTTATTATACCATGGTGAATCAAAACCAACGTAGCAACAATGGCGACCCCACGTCCTTGATATCGACGTGCTTGTCGAGCTTGCTCCAACCTTAGCCTGAAGAGAACCAATCAGAACCATGGAATCCTATACAAGATCTTCGTATCCATCCTAGTCACACAAAACAGAACAACACCACACACAGCCTGGCAGAATCTTCCCATGAGATCCTAAATCTGTCGTGAGCACTGAAGTCCCAAAGGAACATTTAAGACTCAATAGTACCAACTAACAAACTACAACCCCACGTGGATCAGGCCACGACCAATGAGGGCTCCTATCAGTAGTATCAGCCAACAAACTACAACCCTACGTGGATCAGGCCACGACCAATGAGGGTTCCTATCAGTTGGCTGACAAAGTATCAGCTCCAAGTACCGTCGTCTTAGAAACCTCATAACTTTCTCAATACTGATCCAAAAGTCCTCGAATAAAAGCCAAACATTCACAAAACAAAGGATGTAACAACAAAGTCATTTTTGCTTGTTACACCCCGGGACATGCCTGCGTTATTATGTTGCCCAGATGGCAGCAGGGGCTGCAGAGACGTGCATGGTGCTGCAGGTCATGGCAGGAACTGGCCAGACTTGGTTCACATGGTGGAGCAGTTTCCCTTGTTTGGGACCAAGGGCAAGGATGGTGTGAATGGGGATTGGTATAGCCTGTGAAGAACAGAGCTGACCAGGAAGAGGATGGGGAAGGATGGGGGAAGAGCATGGAAGGTGCTTTGGATTGTGGTGTGAGGGGGGGATTCCAGGATGGATGATGGGGGGGGGGGGCTCCAGTCCAGTTCTGATGTTCCAGTCCAGAGTTCCAGGTTCCAGGATGCTGAATGGAAGACCTTGTATTATGAGATGTGTTTATCTGGATTTATAGTAGATAAGGTAGTGACTTGTCTGCTGTAGAAACCTGTGACTAGATGTTTATGAGATAGGATGCCCTGTTTCCAGGGATGTAAAAACCCATCTGCTTTTCCCAAGAGATGGTGGATTTCTGTTCAATGTTCCTCTGCCTTCAAGAGTTGGCTATTGGACCTGGGAGGTCCAGTTTTGAGGGGGAGATATATGTAACAAGCAAAAATGACTTTGTTACATCCTTTGTTTTTTGAATGTTTGGCTTTTATTTGAGGACTTTTGGATCAGTATTGAGAAAGTTATGAGGTTTCTAAGACGGCGGTACTTGGAGCTGATACTTTGTCAACCAACTGATAGGAACCCTCATTGGTCGTGGCCTGATCCACGTAGGGTTGTAGTTTGTTGGCTGATACTACTGATAGGAGCCCTCATTGGTCGTGGCCTGATCCACGTGGGGTTGTAGTTTGTTAGTTGGTACTATTGAGTCTTAAATGCTCCTTTGGGACTTCAGTGCTTACGACAGATTTAGGATCTCATGGAAAGATTCTGCCAGGCTGTGTGTGGTGTTGTTCTGTTCTGTGTGACTAGGATGGATATGAAGATCTTGTATAGAATCCCATGGTTCTGATTGGTTCTCTTCAGGCTAAGGTTGGAGCAAGTTCGACAAGCACGTCGATATCAAGGACGTGGGGTCGCCATTGTTGCGACGTTGGTTTTGATTCACCATGGTATAATAAAGCTTGTCTTTGTTGTCCATTCATAAGAGCCCCTTGGCTATAGAAGTCCTTCAGTTCCACAGAGGTCGTCTATACACGAGCTTGTCTTTGTGTCTACAAGGGGTTGTGATTCCCTAAATCACGTGCTGTGGAATTTCCATCTCAACGTTGCTCGGATACTTGAAGTTCTGCAACTCAGGAAAGCAACCCAGGTAAAAGATCTTTCATATTGGACTGTGGATGATGCTGATGATCATTTTTAGTCGTTACAGTTACACGCAATCCTACCGGTCTAAGCTATCTACAACAACAAGCCAACTCTATTCTGATTCTATATCTATGGTGCCCTCTACCCTAGGGGTCTTGCCGTCTAGCATGCTTCTCACGTTTGCAAACACGCGGGCGCTTCCCCACGGGGGGCGGGGTTCAGTTTCGTTGTCCTCTATGACCTGCTACGTTTCACGAGGGTGACCCCATTCCTATGGGGTCAGCTTACTTGGGCGTAGTGGGCCCACTTGGCCTTGTCCATCATCTTGTTCCAAATCACGGAGAGGCCTAGCCCCCCCATGTCCTCTACTAGCCGGTTCTTTGAAGGTGCGGGCCTTGCGGCGTCTAGATAGCATTGCGGGGCCCGGGGGGCCCACCGACGTGAGGAGGTGCCGGCCATGCTGAGTTGGTCGCAGTCCTGCGGGGGGGCCATCGATGTGTCTACATGGTTGGTGCGAGCTAAGTGCCCTACTAGCTGCATGCGCCGTTGCTGGTGATGTATTGCGTGCCGAGGTTCAAGTCCTCACTGGGGACACGAGCAGCGTAGCCTACACGAAAAATGGACCGCAGCATGTTGGTGACCGCGCCGTCCAGCTTTCAGGCAAGGTCGGCTGTGAGGGTCCACGTCTCGGCCCCGTACGTGAGAACAGGGAGGACCAAGACCTTGAACAACAGGTCCTGTTTCTCTACCTTGCCCAAGGGCTTGCGCCACAGAATTGAATTGAATTGAATTGTAACATAACTCCGTTGGGAGTATATGTAGCACATAGATAGCCCTTGAGAGGGGGCATATGGCCTATCATACATCCTAAGCTACTTCCTGCAAGGGTGGGGATGTAAAGGACCCTTGCTCTAGGTGCACCAGGGCACGTGCATCCCCATGATCTTCAAGCTATGCCCAGCAAAGGGGGAGCCTGTCATGGGGGGGAAGATCAGCATAGCTATACAAAGAAGCTAGGGCATGGCGGCTCAGCAGAGAGTTACTCCCTGCATGGGCACAACATAACTAAATAAAGCTAGGCATCATCTGGAGTGTGGCTCATCATAGGCACACATGTACATGATTAGATAAAGCGCGTGGCTTAGCTGGGATAGGGCCACAGAGCCGGCCCTGTATTGGCGTAATTGGCGTGCCAGGCGAGGGAGATACGGTGGTCCACATCGGCCTCGCAGCTGGGGAGTACGCTACCCAGCAACTTGACTCGGTCCCGGTACTCGCATCGAGAGCCATGGAGGAGAAAGAGGTCTGGCGGTGGCTGAGTGAGCCCAACCGCCAGGGCCTCGGTCTTCTTGCTGACCTCGAGCACCACCGCTCGAGCCTCGATGGCGAGGCAGTCCAGCCACGTCTGCACGTGCGCTCAGTGTCCTCGAAGAGGGTGGTGTCGTCCGCATAGATGATTTCCGCTAGCCCAATCTCCGTGACAGTCCGCTCCGCCATGCTAGAAATTATAAGTGCGAGAAGGACGGGTATCTCTGCCCCGGCCCTTCTTCTTGTGCAGCAACCTGCAGGGATAGAAAGTACCAAAATCCTGCATGTATAATATTATTGTGCTCGAGGCAACACCCCAACATGGGTGTGTGTGACTAAGTGTGCAAAATAAGTTCACAATTAGATGAACTCGATCCCACGCCACCCAACCTCTGCATGTAATATGTCAACAAGCTAACCGGCCCCGCACATAATTTCTGGCCTGCGTTGGTTGTCTCCTTGGTAATATGAGACATTATTCCTGAGACGTTATTCCTGGGGGCATGGTGTTCCAACGTCGTGGAAGGACTAGGGTGGTTGTCTGCATGAGAGTCTGACTGTAATTCTAGAAATTAGATAGCTAGATCCATCCAACCCATCCCATCTCCACCCCGTACTGAGGACTTCTGCTCACGTGATGCATTCCACGTGTAAATTGATTCACATTATTAATTAATAATGGCAGGCTCCGGCCTGGCGGAGCACGTGTGAATACAATGTCAACATCAATCAATATGCACGCACCACGTGAACCGTTATCCGCGCGCAGCCTCTCAATTAAGGCGAGAGGAGAATCATCTACTAAGAACCAATAAAGATCATCGATTCATTGACACCAAGGACAGCGGCCAATGGTCGTAAAATCTATGCTATGCTGAGCGTACAAAGCAACTCAGCATGCATGCACGGTACACTCGGACACTAGCTTCGATCGAGCTTCGATCGAGGCCGGCGTGGCACGCCACTGCCGTGACGGACTCTAGCACATGCATGCATGCCACAACCTAAAAACCATAGCGTCTTCGATTGTTATATACAGCAAAACCAATCATGATCACAACGTTTACTACTGCGACATAAGTAATTCCCTTTGGACCTCAACCCCACCCGTCAATCCTCGACCCCTGCCCTTGAGGATTCATGCTCACGTGACGCAGTCTACTTAATTAACTCATCCGTCACACTACCGGCACATCCGGGACCTCATGCCACCGCGCCGCAATCGACGGCACATGCTTGCTAATGCTGGCGACGTGCGCCTGCTGCACCTCCCGCATGACCCCATCCCAGACACCCGCAATACCCACGACCGAGACCGGCCGAGGGAGCCGGCGCGCCGCGAGTGAAAAGGCGCTGATTGCCGACGCCGTCACAGGCAGCCGGTACGCGGGCGAGCTGGCCTCCAACGTCCACGTGACCGACTCACCCGGGTACCCCGCGGGGACAAAGACCCGCAGCGATGGCCGCACCAGCCCGGGCGATGCCATGTACTGGCAACGCAACCACACACCCGCCGAGTGGCCCGCCGCCGCCGCCGCCGTCGCAGCCTCGTCCACAAACAGGTCTAGATTTAGCAACATGGACGCCACGGTCCGCAGGTGCGAGAGCACCACGTGGCCCGCGGGGTGCCGCGTGAGCCATTGGCCCAGGTCCCTGGGGCTACCCACCGCGTCCGAGTCGGCCCCGTCCTCGTCCCACGAGATGCCACCTGGGACATCCCAGCTTGCCACCTGGCGCTCTGCACCGCCATTGGCCGACAAACGGCTCCACGGAGCGCCACCGGGACGTGAGGTGTGCCCGCTCCGCGTGACCGCCACCACGCCGCCACTGCCCGCCGGCACCGGTCGGACCTCGTGCCCCCCCTCATCGACCCGCCCCGATGCATCGCACACGATGGAGGGGCGCGAGACGTGAACGGGGCACGAGCGCGGTTGCCCGCCCTGCCTGTGCGCCACACCCCACCCATCCCCGTCCCCATCCCAACCCCCATGACCACCCACATGATTAGACCCCCCTAGCGCGCCCGCCACCCTGGCGCGCTTGACAGGGTACGACCATCTGCCCCCGTCCATTCCACCCATCACAGAGGCATCCTTGCCCCGGTGGCCCACACTGGCATCCGCCACCTCCCCCCCCTCCCCGTCCAAGCTGCGACCCGCCCCCCTCTCGGGCGAGAACACGTTCTGGCCATAGTGACCGGTGCGGTGGCCATAGTCACCGTCGTCGCACGTGCTCGCCACGCCCTGCACGCCCGCGACCACCGCCCACACATCCTCCGCCGCGGCCGCAAGAAGTGCCGCGTCCGCCGACGATGAACGCGTGAGCAGTACCTCGGCCAGCCGCTGGACCGGGTCCACCAATCCTCCCAATCCCCCCCCATCCGACGCATCCTCGTCACTGGCATCCGTCCCCGCCGATAGCTGTGGGGCTGCCCCTCCCGCGGCCGTTCCGGTGGCCGCGGGGCCTACCCCCGTGGTCTGGATCGAGAGAGAGGACGTGGTCGGGGACATGGGGGGCGGCTCGCCGGCACCATCGGAGAGGGAGAGCGAGGAGCGGTCGTCGAGGCTATCCCGCCCTAGCGGGGCCTTGGCCACGGTTGCGCGGGCAGCGGCCGCGGCGGCGGCGGCAGCCTTGAGCTGCTGCGCTTGCGCCTGCTGCTGCAGCTGCTGTTGCAACAGCTGCTGCTGCAGCTGCTGGTGGTGCAGCTGAAGCGCTTGCTGCTGCTGCTGCTGCTGCTGCTGCTGCTGCTGCTGCTGCTGTTGCTGTTGCTGCTGCTGCTGCTGTTGCTGCTGCGGCGGTTGCTTTAGGGACGCTGAGGCTCCAGGCGGCTGCGCCATCCCATGAGGCGGCGTCGCGGCCATCATGGGGGCCGCATGAGCCAGCGTTTGCAACGTATGGGGCGATGCCGCCTGTGGCGGGACGACTGGAGGTTGCGGCGGTGGGGCAGATGGTGGGCTTGGCTGTTTGAGGACCCGTTGCTGCTGCTGCGGCAGCTGCTGGAGTTGTTGCGGCGCTTGCTGCGGGGGCAGCACCTGGGACGCGAGGGGCAGCATCGTGGGCGGCGCCTGTGGTTGGGCGTGCGTGCCTGGCTGTACATGTAGCTGCTGCTGCTGCTGTGGTTGTTGTGGATGCTGTGCCATCTGCTGTGGTGCTTGTGCAAGGGACGCCTGCTGAGGCTGCATCGCCTGTTGCTGCAGCCGCTGTTGTTGTTGCTGTTGTTGTTGTTGCTGTTGTTGTTGTTGTTGTTGTTGCTGCTGCTGCTGCTGCTGCTGCTGCTGCTGTTGTTGTTGCTGTTGCTGCAACCGCTGCTGCTGTTGCTGTTGCTGCTGTTGTTGTTGCTGCTGTTGTTGTTGCTGGTGCTGTTGCTGTTGCTGCTGCTGCTGCTGCTGGAGCTGTTGCTGTTGCTGCTGCTGTTGCTGTTGCTGCAACTGTTGCTGCAGCTGTTGCTGTTGCTGCTGCTGCTGTTGCTGGTGGTGCAACTGCTGTCGTTGCTGCTGCTGCAACTGCCGCTGCTGCTGCTGCAGCTGCTGCGGCATCACCTGCTGCCCCGCCGACTGTTGTTGCTGCATCTGCTGCTGCGGCGGCTGCTGCTGCGGCTGCTGCGGCTGCTGCTGCTGCTGCTGCTGCGGCGGCGGCGGCGGTGGTGGCGGCTGCTGCTGCTGCTGTTGTTGTTGTTGTTGTTGCTGCTGCTGCTGCTGCTGCTGTTGTTGCTGCTGTTGTTGCTGTTGTTGTTGCTGTTGTTGTTGCTGCGGTTGTTGTTGCTGCTGTTGTTGCTGCGGTTGTTGTTGCTGTTGTTGTTGCTGTTGTTGTTGTTGTTGTTGTTGTTGTAATTGTTGTTGTTGTTGCTGCTGTTGTTGTTGTTGTTGTTGTTGTTGTTGTTGCTGCTGCTGCTGCTGCTGCTGCTGCTGCTGCTGCTGCTGCTGCTGCTGCTGTTGTTGTTGTTGTTGTTGTTGTTGTTGTTGTTGCTGCTGCTGCTGCTGCTGCTGCTGCTGCTGCTGCTGCTGCTGCTGCTGCTGCTGCTGCGGTCCCTTGCGGCTGTTCGCCATAACCTGGTCCATCCGCTTCTCGAACCCGATCATGTCCGCGGGGGTGTAGAGCATCGCCTGCTCGGCCCTCTTGGCCGTGCGCACAAACTTGAGGATCTCCAGCAGCCGCTTCACGTTGTTGACAATCTCAGGGTTGCTCGCGTCCTTCTTTAAGAAGTTCTCGAAATACGCGATGACCTTGTCCGCCACGGCCCCGTACTTGGCACGAAGGATCTCGCAACGCTTCCACATGGCGTCCTCGCTGGCGTCCGCGGGGGAGACGCTGCCAGGGACCGCTATCCCAGCCGTCCCTGGCGCGGCCGGCATGCCCCCCGGCTGGGCTGCTGAGGACATGCCAGGTGGCGGGCCGGGAGCGGCCACGTGTTGTATCTTCTGCTGCTGCAGCAACAGCTTTTGCGTCTGCTGCGGCGGGATCATCTGCATCGTCGTGAGTTGGGCACCCTGGACATTCAGGCCGCCCGCGCCCATGCCCTGCGGCTGACCGATCGGGATGGTCTTGACGGTAAGGTCGCCGATTTGACCCATCGTGGCAGGCCGGTGCATCCCTGCGGCCTGCATGGACGCCCCTTGCACGACGACCCCGCTGGGTTGCACGCTGGGCATGCTCTGCGGGACGCTCGTCCCGCCTTGCATCGTGCTCCCGTCCGCAGGCATGCCGACAAGCGGCTGTGCCGGGGCAAGCCCGAGTGCCTGGCCGGGGACGAGCGTGGCGCCCCTTTGTTTCAGTTGCATCAGCTTGCGCTTGATGGTTTGGTAGTAGACCTCCTTGCTCACCGACATCTGAAAGTGACGCTCTTCGAAGCGACGCGCCACTTGAGTCAAGTCCTCCGCCTTGTTGTGCTGATGGTTTCGGAGTTCCTGCAAAATGTTACTTAACACTCGATTCCGCTCCTCCTCGGTCATGGCCGCTTGCCAAGCTTGCGGCTCCATGATGGCGGGTAGGACCGCTCAAAGTTGATACACGGCGTGCTCGCTCCACACTTCCAGAAGGTGTACTGTAAGTATAATCTTAACTGTAGTATAATCTTGTCGACACGTCTGGGCTACCATCGCAAAAACAGCGTCGGAAACCGCGCAAACCCGGCTTAGGGGTTTGCATCTTCGAACTTACAGCCCCCCGAGCACAAATACTTTAAAATGGCGAATCTTCACGTCAAGTTATCGTGATCAGCACGCCCTTTTCCCAACGTGAACGAATCATATTAATGCTTGCATGCGGGCAAGCATGTTCACCTGATTTCCGGGTAAATGGGTATTTTTATTAACCAATAGGAATATCATTAGGTGAAGAGGTACCACGTATCGACCATCTGGTTACCCTCTGAGGGTAGTGTGATAGGTGAAAGGTTTAGAAAGGAGCATGTTCACCTGATTCATGCTTGGCGCTTGCTTGGTTGGGATGACGTGGCCAGACTGGGCACTGGCATTTGGATTTTGGGGCGGGGCGTGCCACAGCGGAAACAATTGTGCAGATAGGCTGCTAGGTGCTATTGTCTGTAACGTATATCTCCACTTTTTTAAGTTCCATGCAAGTTTAGGGCTTATCGCTTGTTCTTTGTACTCAAACAATCAGTTACTTTATGACAACAGGCCTACGATTGGACTCTATTTGATTTTACTAGTGAATACCAAGTTTCAACGTATCAGGTCTTCTCCTAGTTACCGCGCATTTCCAATTTCTTGTCCAATTTCGAAGTCGCGCGCGCAACTCGGTGGAAGGGAAAATGTCCTAATCAAAACTCGCGACGCAGACATATCTCACGTTTCTGCACTGCCTTTCTGTCATGTGCGTTGGCACATGTGCGGTTGCCTGCGAGAGGAAAGCCGAGGCTCGAGAAGCCAGGCTAGTTAGCCAGTTCACCTGCCTGCCTTAATGATGGCAAATCTTTTTCCCCTACATTTGCAAAGCTAGCAAGAGGGGGCGAAATTGTTGGTCGCAGTGCAGGATAATCTGCCAGCATGGCATATATGGGTGTCAATGAATTCTGGGACGGGTATGATTCCAGCGGCTATTGTGTCGGTGTCCGGTGTCGCGGTGCAGAAGCAGAGCACAAGGAAATTCCTAGGAAAATAGGTCTTACCCCTCGGAGGGCTTACCGATGGAAGCTGTTGATGAGAACCAGGAACCCCTTCGCAGACAGGGAGCATGGCATCGAGCTGCACCGAGCGTGGTCTTTTCCGCAAGCGCTCGGCATCGGTACGCGATCGCCGAATTTTTCTTATTGCACACTAGCAGCGTCCTGCAGAGCAATAGAGGCCGGTTTGTGTCCTGCAACGAATGCATCTGACGTTGCCCCATGCCCGCCTGCATCAAACGTCTGAGTGCATTGGATCTTTCAGCGAAGGATGGCTCGTGGCGGTGGCCTCTTCCACCCTGCTCTGTCCAGCTCGGCTTGGCACTCAAGAAGGGTGAAAAGCTGCTGTCCAGGGTCATCGACGGGAAGTCGACTGCTGCGGATGGGCCTGTCAATGCAGTCAACTCGAACCACGTGGGTCACGGTGAAAGCGATACAAGGTCCGCCAGGGACAAGCTTGCGGGCCTGAAGCCGTCCGTTGGCTGGACGCTCCAGCCGTCTTGTCGTGTGAAAATGGTCAAATCCTTTGGGCTGACCAGCATTCTGGGCGGCATCATAGGTATGCGTGACTTGCAGGCCTCCCTATACTGAACCTTGCCCTGACACTCTCGTGCCGCCCCTCCGCCTTTGACTTTCAATGACATTGAAATCCAAACACATGAGTTGAGCGTTTTTTTTTCAAAGCCATCGTCATGTTCCCACCGCGATTCTACCCTCCATGCCCCCCCTGTTTCCTCTATCCTCCATGCCCCCCACCGTTGCCTCTACCCTCCATTTCCCCCCCCCCGTTGCCTTTACCCTCTATGGCCCTCCCATTGCCTTGGCCCTCACATCTCCCCCTGGCCACATCCGTGTTACGCCGCTTGCTACTCCCCTTGGCACACCCCTGGCTACCTCCACTCCTGTTGCTACACTCCTCTTGCTACTCATCCCCAAGGCGCCTTCCGTGTTATTCTTCATGCCTGCCTTACCGTCACTGTGCCTTTCTTTGTGGTTACTGCCGGCTCTCATTTCGTGCCCACACAGCCCTTGGCCGTGCCTGTGCCCCATGCACTCTTCCCCCATGCCCCCCCCCACTCCCTTCAATTCATCCCCTTTCTGCCATGCCCACACGCCACGTCTCGGTGCTGTTTTAGATGCGATTTTTCAGTCAACGAAACTTTGAGCCATCAACGAGACTTCTATCAACTAGCCCCTTCTTGCCGCGCACCACGTTCCCCCCTTGCCAGGCGTTCGGCCCTCGATCACCCTGCTGCCATCCCCCAGCCTGGACCTCAAGCGCGTCTTCCGCTTCGGCCCCTGCGGTCTCACCCTGCGGGGGAGGGTGCTGGTGAGTACACACGGGCACGGTGCAGGGGGGCGCAATAGGGCAGGGTGCTGGTGAGTACACACGGGCACGGTGCTGGGGGGCGCAATAGGGCAGGGTGCTGGTGAGTGAGGTGCCCAGACGCAGGGAGCTGGTGGGCGACTTATCGGATGTTGCACATTGCATTGCGAAAATGGAAGAAATTGAAGGGCGCCATGCCAAAGCTGGAGATGTTGAGTGATGCACAGTGAAGAGAACAAAACGAATTTGACACTGTACTCGTCTTATTGGGGATGAAGCTCGCCCCCATGATGCTGCTACCGCCACAAGCACAGCCTGCCGCCTTGAGCTTGGTGCAGCCAGAGGATGGAGGAGGGGCACTAGAAGGGGTTGTCAGGATTGAGCAACTGCGGTAAAAGGAAGACTAAAAATTGTCGTCATGTTTCTCGAGACCACTGAGTGACGGGTGTTGAACCCTACATTTCCTGATGACAGAGGCCATGGCGCGCCTTGTTTCCCTTTCCCTCTCTTGCTGTGTCTTCCTTGCCTTGGTTGCGTGCGCGCGCACCCATCGACGAACTGAACCCCTCAGGGCGCGAATGAAAGTAGCCGGCCCCGATACACGGTGGAGTTTGACTGGCATCCAGCCGAAGAGGTACGGCCGCAACTCCATGGGCTAGGAGACATCCATGCGCCAGGAAAAGAGCACAGGCTGTGTAGTGACCCTGTTTCTTTTACTGAGGAATTTGGTTGTGAAGGCCACCAGAGTTTCATTGTTTCCTTTTCCCCTCTGATGTCCCATGCAACCCAGGGCATGCGAATGTACCCGAGCTACTGGTTCCAGTAAGCCTGCTTACCTCCTGCTGACCAGGTTGTAAGCAAAGTGAGCATCGCCCCTTGCACCCGCCACCTGGCCCCATGCTGCCTGCCTGTCTATTCTTTTCCCCCTTGGCCGCATTATCTCTCGTCGTGCCATCTGCCTCTCTTCGCACGCATGTGACCATCGTCTTTTCCTTTCACTCGCAGTGTGGCGTTTGCCAGTTCCTCGACGCCCCATGATGTCCTTTACGAGTGTGTCATGTGCCCTTTTGCCTGTGTATGAGGATTGCCGTTCCCTCCTCTCAACCCTTGACATGTGAATTGTCTACCGACCCTCTTGGTGTGCGTCCTCCCCACCCCACTCGTGGTGTGGTGTCTGCATGTGTGACGCTTGCCTCGTCGACAACCCTCAACACGCATGCCTTGTCTACAGCCCTTGTGACGTTTGCCGTGATGCAGTGTTTGCCTTGAAGTGTCGTGTGCCTTGATGTGACGTTTGCCTTTATATGGCCTTTGCCAGGTGCGCATCTACACGGAGGCCAAGGGAGCCGGCGCGCTCAACGCGCATGTGGAGAAGGACATCCCCCTGGGCAGGAACGGGGCACTGGTGAGGGCATTCATTTCATGAAACAGTGGGTGCAGGGTAGGCAAAAAGGAACAGAACGAGGCAGCGGATGAGGGCTGGATGAGAGCCTAGCCCATGGGCAGGAATGGGGCATTGGTTAAGGCATCGGGTCATTGATGGAGGAATGGGATATGGCTTCAAGGGGAGGTTGAAAAGGCAGGAACGGGACACTGGTCGGTTGCAGTGGGGTGGGAGAGGGCCGATGGGAAGCTGACAGGTGGGGAGGAATGGGGCACTGGCAAGTGCACAACCTTTAGGGGGGGGGGGGGAAGGGGCGCTGGTAAGGGCACGACCTTAAGGGGGACGGGGGGGGGGGAGGGGCACTGGTAACGGCACAACGTCAAGGGGGGGGCGCGGGGAGTGGCAGCGGAAAGGGCACAACCTTAAGGGGGGGCAAGGGAAGGGCCACTGGTAAGGGCACAACCTTACAGGGGGTGGGGTGGTGGAGGGGCACTGGTAAGGGCACAACCTTTACATTGAGTTAAGCTGGGGGGGGGGGGGGGGAAGGGCCACTGTTTAGGGCGAGGCCAGG
The DNA here is from genome assembly GCA_009746045.1 of Mesostigma viride. Lineage (NCBI taxonomy): Eukaryota > Viridiplantae > Streptophyta > Mesostigmatophyceae > Mesostigmatales > Mesostigmataceae > Mesostigma > Mesostigma viride. The sequence continues at coordinate 1,498,645 of RPFO01000348.1, forward strand.
GGGTTGCCATGAAGGGGGCATGCCATGCCCTAGCCGGCGAGACCATCGCTTCATGCGTACTGTTGGGTGCGACAATCAATTTGTTGATGTGGACGAACCAGAACAGGACCATTTTCCTCAGGTTGCTGTCTTCATGTCCTTGGTCTTATGGTCTATACTTGGGCTCCCACGTTTTGATGCATCTGTAAACTGCTGTTGTGGTGCCTCCATGGTTCACTGCGCCGTGGCTGCTGATGTGGTGAAGTTGCTGGTGTTGATGACGCGATCCTCATCCGTTGCTGTGGTTGTTGTGCACCGGCCTCCCTTCCCTTCCTCTGCAGCACCTGAACGGCCACTTTGGCCTGCCCGCTCAAATCCCATACCTGGCCCACGCAAGTAAAGCGGGCAGCGCCAGTGCCGGCCCTCCAGCGGGCGGCCGCGTGTGGACGGGGCAGGCGTGTGCCAAGGACATGAAGTTGGAGCTCTTCTCGTACGGGACCAGTTTCCGTGTGGACAAGGTGTGTAGGGGGGGGGCGCTGTCTTCCAGTACACGAGGTGCGTGTGTGGGGGCCAATTTTCCGGGTAGACAAGGTGTTGGAAGGGGGGGGGGTTGATTTTCTGGGTAGAAAAGGTGTTTGGGCAGGGAGGATGAAGCTACTATGCTGTGGTCATGCGGGACAAGCTCCTATGTGGACAAGTAGGGGAGGGGGGGGGGGGGGGGCGAAGCTGCTGGGTAAACAACAAGGTGTATGTGTGGGGTGGGTCAACTTTCTGGGTGGACAAAGGGAGGAGGGGGGGGTCAAGTTTCTGGGTGGGCAAGGGGGGGGCGGAGAGGCGCACGTGTCTCGGTGGACAAGGGGGTAATCACGTTGGGGCGGGACAAGGGGGGGAGGGAGGAAGGTGAGGTGGTGGGCAAGGGGGGGAAACGGGGCAAGGTGAAGGCTGGGCCAGGGGAGGTGGTTCAGTAGCGTTCATTAGCATTCGTTAGCATTCATTAGCATTCATTAGCGTTCATTAGCATTCATTAGGGTTCATTAGCATTCATTAGCATTCATTAGCATACATGAGCATTCATTAGCACATGTTGGCTTTCATCGGCATTCATTAGCATTCATTAGCACACATCAGGATCCATTAGCACTCACTAGCATTCACGATCCCTGTACCTCTCCCCGCTGCTTTCTCCACTGCATCCTCCGCACTCTTTTCCCCTTGCAATCGTTCAAGCTTCCTTGCTCCTTTTCTTTATCAACGCACAATATTATTCATTGCTATATAATGTTGTTATACTACTATGATCATATCGTTATATGATTACTTTACTGTCTATATCGTGTTGTATATAATCATATTGTATTATGGCTACGTGATCGTCCCTTGCACGCTTCTCCCTGTGCTGTCGCTCCTGCACTGCTTGTTGTTACTCGTCGTTATTTATCCTTGTTTAATGCTTCCTCCACTCTTTCCTCCTCGCAGTCGATCCAACTCCCGCGCTCCTATGATCATTCTTTGTCATATTTACTCTTTCTCTTTCCCTGCACTTTCTCTTTTCCCCCTCGCAGTCGCTCAAGCTCCCGCGCTCCTTCTACGAGGTTGGCGACGACGGGCTCGTGCAGGGCTTCCTGGACAGCTCCGAGAAGGCCATTGCCGTGGTGCCGGGCCACTGGATTGACCCCTGGGACGAGCCAGGGGCCCCTGGGGAGAGGGAGTTCAACATGGAGGTGCGCCGCGGGTGCTTTGCATCTCTCGGGGGACACCCCCTCATTGACCGGGTTGGGTTGGACTCATGGCTTACCGCAGACTCCTTACCACAGATACTCTGTGGTTCCTAGCGAGTCCATAGAGATGTACGAATGTATATGTTTGGTTTAGTATGCCTGCCTCGACGATATATATACATACATACATACATACATACATACATACATACATACATACATACGTACGTACGTACGTACGTACGTACGTACGTACGTACGTACGTACATACATACATACATACATACATACATACATACATACATACATACATACATACATACATACATACATACATACATACATACATACATACATACATACATACATACATACATACATACATACATACATACATACATACATACATACATACATACTCATTCTCCGCGTTTACTAGAGAGTCCATACACAATTCCTGGGAAATATTTCTAGTGTGTGAAAAGTAACTGGCGGTGGTGGGAGGCCACCTGGGCTTCACAAGGGTCACCCCCTTTCCATCCTTGTTGCACGCTCTTAATGGCCCACGTGGGAATGCTGATCCTGCCGTGGGGCCTGGGTTCCACTCGGACCGTAATTACTCTGTTGTTTGGCTATGGTGTAACCGCCCGTAGTGGCAGTCATGCCTACTCACCAAGTGCACTACCCCAGCCCCGGCTGACTCCCCGCCACCTGCGTGCTGACCGTTCTTATGTGTGGAACCTGTGCATGCCAAACCCCTTGCGGGGAACCCCCCTTGGGTGACGGAAAGGGAAGGTGAAGTGAATTTTTAGATATCATCCAGCAGTGAAAAGAAGAGAAGAAACAAGAACAAGCGGTGATCAAGAAGGCAGGAGGCGAAAACCCCGGCAGCAACCCCCTTTCTTGCTCTCATGCATGTCGGGGATGGCGAATTCACCTCATGTTGACCCCCCCCCTTGTATTATTTAAAATAATTTTTCATTTTTGTATGTTTTATTCATTTCACCGCCGCTCTTGTTTACTTCCCCGCTCGCATTTCTCCCCCCAGGTCGTCAACCGCATCACCACACAGCTGTCCACGGGGGGATGGCGCGTGCTGCGACCCGACCGCGATGCCCCCACGATGCAGTGGGAGGACTACCTGGACTGGGTGTCTGCACAGGTGGGGTATTCACGCGCTGTCATGCACGTGCGGCATGAGTATATGTACGGCGGTCCGTGTCGCCACGTGCAATATCTGTACAGAGGACCACCTCGACGGGGTGTCCGCGCAGGTGGAGATGAGCACATGCGGTCGGTACCTACACCTACCATGCACAAGATGCACCCCATGTCGCACCTTCAACCTCACGTCCCTTGTCGGAAGCTCCTTTGAGCCTAGAACTGGGAAAAGCAACCCGACCCCTGATGGAGTAATATAATGAGGGTCACCTTATTAAGGGGTCATCAGGGGTCGCCCTCGCAAAGCCCAGGCTGCTGACCTTGCAGCTCATGCGGCAAGCGTTATTGCAGCGTACTTGGCCGGCTGGTCCTCTCTCTCTCGTGTGCTCGAACGGTTTGATGGGGCACACCTGGGACCAGGGAATCCCACCCCCTGAGGAGTCCTGCCCCCTTGTAACCCATCTGTGGGAAAGGGGTAGGGGAAACATTTACCCTCGCGAAGCCTAGACATGCATGATACGTGAAGCCTAGACATGCATGATACGTGAAACCTAGACATGCATGATACGTGAATGTTATGTGAGTATTTCCTCACGTCAAGAGAGTATTTCCTCACCTCAAGAGAGTGTTTCCTCAGCATGCGAGTGTTCCCTCAGCGTGCGAGTGCTCCCTAACAATGCACGTATTTCCTAACACTATGTGAATGCCGGGCCTTGCATGGATCCCCCCTCCATTGGTGATGCGTGCCCACGCGGGCAGGCCGCGCGCGGCATTCCCACCGTGGAAGTGCACGGGCAGGGCTCTGACGCGGACTACCGGGGGATCATCTCCGGCGTCATCGGCAACCGCAGCTCCCCGCTAAACAAGGTGGGTGGTATGAGGGGGCTGTGACGCCCCGCTCGACAAGGTGAATGGAGGGTGTCATATGAGGGGGTATGCTAGTGGCGGCGCAACCAGGTGGGTGGCCAATGCCATAACGATGGGTATTGCTCCCCGCTCATCAAGGTGGGTGGATGCCTGTTTGTTTGCCCTTCAACAAGGCGGGTGTAGGGTGTAGGGAGTCCTACGAGGAATGCAAGTGCCTAGCAGGTCAGTGGTTGACAGTGTGCCGGCAGCCACGGCGCCCGCTCCACCACGTGGGTGGGTGCGTCTTGTTTGCCCCTCAACAAGGTGGACGGTCGGCTGATTGAGGATACCCCGCTACATTGTGCATGGCCGGCGGGTGAGCCGACAGGGATTCCTGCTCCATGTCGCAGCTGGCCGGGTAATGGTCATCAAATGCTAATGAACGTGCAAATGGTAATCAATGCTGTTGGCCGTGCAGCAAGGCCCGCATGTGCACACTACTTGCCGCCCTACAGGGCAAATGTGGTGTCTAAGTGAATGCCGTGGGCCCCTCGATGTCTATTACCGCTGCCTACAGCATTGAAGCCTGGCAAACATGTTCATGATGCCCCTCCTGGTTCTAGAATAGCTCTGAACCTTGAATTGTGTGTTGCCCTCCATAGGATTTTGGCTGTTGTCTTCATCACAAAAGCCGGTACCTAAGGGCCCCACGTTGATGCCAGCCTTCTCCCAACCCCCCTACGTGGCCCTTCTCCCTTCCCCCCGCTTTCGTCCCTTCTTTGTCCCCCTTTCTCCCCCCCCCCCCCCCTCCCCCCCCCCTGCACCTCCCCATCCCCTTATTGCGGACCTGCTGCCAATCTCCCTTTGTCGCCCTCACGTCCCCCACTTCCTGCGCTTCGCGCACCCCCCCCCCATGCATCGCAGGAGCTGGCGAGCGACTTTGGTTTCTTCCCAATGGATTGGAGGGATCTGGCAGTGCCGCGGCGCGGGGGTACCGTGCTGGAGAGCTTCAACTCCGATGCGGTACGCATGGGATTGGGGAGATGATGTGTGCCCACTAGATGAAGTCATCATGACATTAAATCCAACCAAGTGATCTGAGACGAAAGGCTTCATGAGACGGGCATTTATCAAAAGTGCACAATTCCTTGAAGACAGAAAACTAGACCTCGTGACGTTGCAGTAGGGGTGGCCAGTCGGGCACACAACCGTTCTTAGGAGGGGATCCCATTGAGTTAGATTTCTAGGGATTGAGCCCTGCAATCCCCATGATGAGGATCGGCTCCCTATCGCACGGCCTGCTCAGCCTTTTTCCCCTCTTTGTTCCAACTTGTCCCTAATGTCAACCAGCTAGTCCGTTCCACGGACAAACCGTCTTTCATCTTCCATTCACTCTAATTTCACTCTTGTTTTCTTCATAAAACACCAACCCGCTTGTGTTTCTTTATCAAACACCAATCCGCTTCGGTTTCTTAACAACTGTCAACCCATTTTCATTTTTCACCCATCACTACCCCTATTTTCATCCATGGCTCCTGCTTTCCACTGTCAACTGACCCGCTTTCTGTATCCATCACTACCTACTTTCCATCGCCACCTACTTTTCATCGTCAACTGATCTTCTTTCGGTATCCATCGTCAACCTTCCTCACTCATCATCACCCGAGCCCCTGGCAGGTGCTCCGCATGTCACGCGGGCAGCGCGCGGCCGCCGCCACCCGCCTGGCGCGCCGCATCTCCCGCGCCATCCTGCGCAGCAGCAAGAAGGGGGAGGCCAACGCGCTGCGCCGGCGGTACAACACGTCGCCCAAGCCGGCGTCGACCGCGGCTTGAGCACAGGGTCCAGCTGCAACGATGCCACCATGGGGTGGTTTCAAGGCTTCGTGGGGGTGATCCCCGGGGAACGAGCTTGGGGTCACTTTGCAATACCTAACTGTGCCGTCATGTCACAGTTAGTAACCTAATTGTGCTGTCATGTCACAGTTAGAGGCATGTACTCCTTAGTACATGGGTTGGTGCACTCGTGTAGCATAGTACGTGGGTGGGTGTGCAGTAGGAAGCATCCGGTCATAAAGAGGAATTTATCTGAGAAAGAGGGATCTTCAAGAGGGGTGCACGCTGTAGGACGCAGACGAGGGGATAGACCTCTGCATATGCACCCAACCATCACAAACAAAGACATGTATCCATCAGTCAAGCCAAGTAATGGGTTGATTATCCAGCGTTGCTTGTTGTAAGTCAGATTGCTGTGGTTGCAGGCAATTGCAGGTAACTGAGTCTATTGCCATGGCCAAGGTGCGTGGCTGTTTTGGAAGGGGTCTTTGTAACACGAGAGCAGAATACCTGGCTCGGCAGGTTGACTCCAGGGCGCCAGCAATGAGCTGTGCCTGGGACAATTTTTGCTGCCCATAGTGCCCCTGGCAAAGGCACTTGTAAGTACTTGCATGTGTGGGCATGCCACAAAGTTTCGTAGGTTTGTTAGGGTGTGTCAACGGAATAAAAGTTTACTGGTCAGTATGCCATTCGAACATCATTCGCTCTGAGTGGGCCGGTGTCCCCACTCACGGGACAAGGCGACACCCCCTAGTCCTGCTCACCTTCAGATCCATGGAGGATAAGCGACGGTTCCTCTCTCGCCGCAGGAACTTGCACGACCTCCCCTGGACGCTGGACGATGTCCTGACGATCGCTCGGCAGTCGCAGCAGCGACGCGAGGTCCCTGTGGCTGGAGTACCTCTGCCACAAGCAGACCCCAAGAAGCCCAAGGTGTTCTGGAGGGGCGGGGACCTGATAGTCAACAACCAGCTGTGGCATGGACGCCCCCCACGGGCTAGCCATCTTAGTAGAGTCACACCCATGCATGCCTGGGTGATGCAACCTGTCCAGATGCTCCTAGCCATGGTGCCATCTCAATGCATGATGCAGGGTAGAATGCAGTCATGCATGCTTTAGCTAGCCTAACCAGTAGCCAATGATGTCCGCCAGCCTAGCTATGCATGTGCCTCGCCTATCACCGCCTGTTTGCTCACATACGTACGTCAACATAGTAATGCAATGAGCACTCAGACGGGTCATCTTAATTGCAACCGCAGGGGATGCCGGATCTTGCTAATTTCGACGCTACGTCCGATCGTGCATGCACCCTGTGGCGCATGCATGCCTGAGGCACGCATGACGCGGAAGGCCGGGGGCCCTCTGCCCCGCTGCCCGCTGTGCATGCATGCACTCAGTTGATTGATTCAAGCACTCTGGTACGTGCTCCGTGACTCCCTAACGGGAGCATGCATATGTGTTTTATAAAATAATGTGCATCATATGGCATTTCCGCGTTGTGATGATTGTTTAATTAATTCACAAGTAACTATAGTGTGTATTTTGTGGTTAATTAATACCTCTACTGATGGTCCGTCGTGGTCGTAACACTGTCATGGCTGTGTTTGTCGCGCGCCGATTGATGGAGGAGGTGCGTCGCCTTCCCCCTGACAGTTTGCCGCTGGTCTTCATTTTTGTTGACTATATCAAAGCCTTTGACACGGTTCTCTGGGAGGCTCTTTGGGCCATCCTAGCTCTGGATCGGGTGCCACCTGCGTTTATTGCTGCCATTCGCCGACTGTATGAGGGCTCACAGGCAGTAGTGCGGACTGCGGAAGTCACCACCCCACCATTCCCCCTTCACCACGGGGTGTGGCAAGGTTGTGTCCTGTCCCCATACCTGTTCATTATTGTCGTGGATCACGTCATGCGCCGGGCACGTGCGCGCTTTACTGCTCTTAAGGGGTTCGAGCCAGGCTTGGACATCCTTAACGTGAAAGAGCACGGCGGGGTTAGACCTGGTTACCGCCTTGCCGACCTGATTTATGCGGATGATACCACCCTCATCGAGAGTCCCGAGCACATTCAGACCTGGCTGGACTGCCTGGGCCTGGAGGCGCGGGCGGTGGGGTTGGAGATTAGTGTCAAAACCGAGGCGATGGTGATTGGGGCCTCCAGTAAACCACCGCTGCCGCGCCTGCTCGACGGGACGGAGGTCCCGTTCCGCGACCGCTTCAAGCTGTTGGGGAGCTTCCTGACACCGCCGACGATGTGGACACCCGCATCGGCCTTGCCTGGGCCAAGCTCCGTTCGCTCACACCCTACTGGCGCTCGAAGGGCCTGGGCGGGCACCGCAAGCGCATGCTCTTCAATTAAGGTCCTCGTCCTCACGGTGCTCACGTATGGCGCCGAGGCGTGGACCCTCCCACCCATGCAAGCTGGCAGCTCGGCTAGACGGCACGGTTTACAGGATGCTCCGCCAGGTCCTTAACGTAGGTTTTTCCGAGCGTCCGTCATCAGAATCTTTGTATCATGGCATGCCTCGTGTTTCGGACGAGATTAGGCAGCGTAGGATAGCATTTGTAGGACACCTTGCCCGCACCAGCCAGGTCGACACCACCCTCGGTCTGGCCGGCCCCCAGCGGCTTGGCCAGCCAGGGCGGCACATTCTGACCTGGCCTGGCCCAGAGGACATTCCCAAACGGGTAGGGAAACCTGTCACGAACTACGTTCAGATGTTGCTGGACGACCTAGTGGTCCCAGCCCAGTTTGAGCACCGCATCCACTCTCTCAGCCAGCGCAGCCACGAGCCACGAGCCACGAGGTAGCCATGGCTGACGGCGGAGCTCATAACTTTCACGTTTGAGCACCGAATTTAGCCGTGAATATCACAATCGACGCGTCTTTTTATGACGCACATGCTGATATAATTTTCCGACGCTATTACGCAATATACGATGAGCAAACGCCTCTCGACGCAACGCAGCCTGGCGGCTGCGCTTAGCAATGAAAATACGTCTGCAGCCCCGGCTGCAGCTTCGCCAACCGGTCCAGAAGGCAGCGGCGCCACTAGCCAAGCTCTAGTGGTCGCCCAGCCCCCTCTGGCCGCCTCGCCAGCAGCGTCGCCTGAACCCAAGCGCAGTCGCCCTGCCGAGCCGACCTGGGAGGAGTTCGACTTTGACGCCAGCCAGCCCGGCTTTTTTGACAAGCTCAACCCCGACAAGATCCTGAGCTACGTGTTTTTCGGATCGTATGCCTCGCTTCTCGAGATGTGCAAGCAACTCTTCCATCAGGGCCGCCTCACCGATGCTTTCCAGAGACGCACCCATCCAGAGACGCACAACTTCGACCACATCCTCAAATGCCGCCGCCCCCACCTTCAGATTCGCGTCCTTTTCTCCCTCCTCGGCCGCTCCCTCGAGGAGCTTTGGCCCCCAAAGCCCCTCACCACCACCTTAACCGAATCCTCCATCCGCTCACTCCTCAAGGAGGCCCTCGAGCAGCACGTGGCCCCCATCGCAGCAGATGTGGCGGTCATGGGCAGCACGTTGGCTGCCGAGCTCCCCCTCCTCTCCACCGCCACCTCCACCATCTCCACCGCCACCTCCACCCTCCTCGCCTCCTCCACCGCCACCACCTCCACCTCCGACGCCATCACCGCCCAGCTCCGTGACATCGACCAGCGTCTTAAGGACAACGCCATTGCTATCGAGGTTCTGCAGAATACCGCAGGCCTCACCGCCCAGGCGGTGAAGGACATTGCCGCCAAGCCCGCCTCGGCTGGCCTGGCCGGCGATGCTCCTCCCATCACCACCTGGGCGGACATGCTTAAGCAACATACCACCACGCGCTGGTTGTCTCTTTGATACCACCTCCACCACCTCCGCCGTCGCAGCCCAGCTTCAACGGCAGACGCTTGACCTCCGCGAGGAGGCCGAGCTCGCCAAGCGCAGCCTCAACGTCATTGTCAAGAACTTCAAGATGGAGGAAGGTGAGAATTCCGAGAAGCTTTTGCGTGCGTTTGAGAGAGAAATCCTTGGTCGCATGGGCCTTAACGGTGAGATCGAGCTGGCTGCCCACCGCCTTCCCCGCGCGCGGGGTAAGGCAGGGCCGCCCCCGCTCCTCCTCACCTTTAAGACCCCGGCGGACAAGATTTCTTTTCTCAGACGCCGCAAGCGGCTCGAGAAGACTCTCTTCACCCTTGATGACGACTTGACCCTGGCGCAGCAACAACGGCGACGGGAGCTATGGCCGGCCTACCTCCAGCTCCGGCAGACCAAGGCGGGGCAGCCGGTGTACTGGAAGGGGGCGGCCATCTACGTCGGCCACAAGCCCTGGCAGGCGACCCCCCCCCCCCCGCGGCCCCAGCGACTCCAGACGCCCCAGCTTAGGGGAATACAGCAGTAGTAGTGCAGAATAGATAGACCGTGGCCATGTACATGTACGCCTCCTAGAGGCACTATCCCAGCTAAGCCCCGCGCTTTATTTAATCATGTACATGTGTGCCTATGATGTGCCACACTCCAGACGATGCCTAGCCTTATTTAGTAATGTTGTGCCCATGCAGGGAGTCACTCTCTGCTGAGAAGCCATGCCATAGCTCTTGTATAGCCATGATGATCTTCCCCCTCACAGGCATGCTCCCCCCTTACCCGGGCATAGCGTGATAGACCATGAGGGTGCGGGTGCCCTGGTGCACCTAGAGCAAGTGTTGTTTACATTCCCACCCTTGCAGGAAGTAGCTTAGAATGTATTATAGGCTCATATGCCCCTTCTCAGGGCTATGTGCTACATATACTCCCAACGGAGTTATGTTCCTAATTAATTAATTAATTAATCCACTCTCTGCTCTCTGATACCTAGCTTTATTTAATTATGCCGTGCCCATGCAGGGGGTCACTCCCTGCTGAGAAGCCATGCCCTAGCTTTTGTATAGCTGTGCTGATCTTCCCCACCTATGACAGGCTCCCCTTAGCTGGGTGTTGCCTGAAACTCTGGGCGTTGCAGGTGCCCTAGTGCACCTAGAGCAAGTGTTGTTTACATTCCCACCCTTGCAGGAAGTAGCTTAGAATGTATGATAGGCCATATGCCCCTTCTCTGGGCTATGTGCTACATATACTCCCAACGGAGTTATGTTACAATTCAATTCAATCCACTCTCTCTCCCGTCTTTGGACTGTCATGCAGGACAAGACGCGGTGGAAGAAGATTGTCAAGGCGCACACGCCCGACCCTGTGGGCAAGCCACCTCCCCCCAAGCGGAGGCGGCGTTTTGATGAGTAGTGTAGTTAGGTTTTTCTAGATAGCTTAGAGTTAGTATAGTTCGATCACGCGGCTTCCTCCACCCCATCCATCATGGAATATGTGCTACATGTCCTCCCCACGGCGGCATGTTATAATTTAATTTAATTTAATTTAATGGTACGATGGGGATCAGGCTGCCGGCCATGCATGCCCGGATCGCCTCTCATTAAGGCAAACTGTATGTTGCTAGCTGTTCTAATAAACGTAAATCGCAATTTTTTTTTTTTTAAAACGTGTTCAATGTACTCATAATCAGTTCTAGTACAACGCAGTGGTCATGTATCTCAGCGAAGTGTGGGCCCTTGAAGCTTCCCGGCCCTCATAGAACTTCCATGCCCGGTCAAGCCAGTGCAAGATGCCGCCAGACTTTGTCCTGGTGGCCATAGGGCTGCGCCTCGGGGTGCAATATTTCCACCAGCACCTCTAGCGTCTCCGCCACCAAAGGTCCTGGCCGCGAGAACAGTCCCCGCGCGTCCACCACAGTGACCGCCTGCCGGACAACAGCTGGCAAATGCCGCAGCAGGTCTCCCACCACGGCCTTGGGGCCGCGTGGTGCCAACGCCGGGCTGTTCTGGCCCGGCATGTGGGTAACCTTTTCCCCACCCCCTCGGATCGGTGACCCTCCCCGCGGTGACCCACATCCCGACCCCCTGCCCAGGGTGGTCGGCGACCCACCCCCACAGCCCACCGCTGGGGCAGCACCCTGGGGGACTTGCGGGGATGGGCGTACGGAAGAGCCATTCTCCGTAGCTGCCAGCATGGTGCGCGCTTGCTCCTCCGATTCCTCTAACCCGAGCCCACAGATGGCGAAGACGACGTTCTCTGGCTCCTTTGCGGCAAGATCGCTCAAAGAGAAGGGCGTCGCATCTCGCGCCCCGAACACGTCGTTCCCCCCCGCCATGCGGATGAGCTCAGGGACCCAGGCCCCTGCTGCGTACGCAGGGTCGGCCCACTGGATGCATGCGACTGAGGGACGGGGCCGGCCGCGGGCCGCGTCGGTGGCCGCACGCATGCGCGCTTGCAGACGGGAGATGAGCTGGGCGCCCGCGCTGGTCGCGTTGCAGGCGTCGGCGATGCATTGGATGTCGGACCAGACGTCCTCTAGGCTCTGGTGAGAGTTATTGTTTGGCAAAGTGACCCCAAATGGGGGATGTTGGAAGGGCCGGGGACGGGCAAAATGACCCCGAAAGGTGGGTGTTGGAAGCGCAAGGAGCGGGTTCATGAGAGCAGGCAGTGGTTTACGCCACCGGGAGGCGGTTCAAGGGATACAGAGAAAGGCTTATGAGCCTGTACATTTTCCAAATGTGCATGCTACAAACAACAGAGTGGTGAGGGGGGGGGGCATTGAGCGGGGCACAAGCAAGTAATGTCATTGAGAGATTGGGGATGGGGTGGGGTGGGGAGACAAGGGAAGCAAACGCTGCCATGCAGGAGACATGACCTAATATCGTACGCTGTGTGTAATTTATATAAAACGCGATTGTCAATTATGATGGGGAGAGAGCGCTCTGTGGCCTGCCCACTTGAGGCAGTGAGAGAAGCTAGTGCGAGCTCGTCAAGGGCGCCCTCCCTCCTTCTCGTTGTGTACAGGGGTCGGAGGTTCCTTTACTCTGTATTGGCACCCACGAGACGCAGTCCCGTGCTTATTTATCCATTCATTAGTGGGCAAAGGTAAATCATGGGATTGCGATTAAGGGTGCACAAACCACCAATAACAGGCACTTCCAGGCGGTATGCTATCTACATCAAGACCAACTCATCCATTAAATAGGTTTCTAAGGGCCTTCGCCGAGCAAGTTATGCCAAGCAGAGCCCTCTCTCAGCTGCGGTGCGGACTTGCAAAGCGGCCCGGCAGACCGCATCAGTTGAAGCATTCCTGGACTTTGATACACTGACTCTCCAGCAGGATAAATAAGGGAGGGGGGTGCCTAGATCAATATATATATTTACTGCATGCTCCTATCTCATGCTGCCCTTGAAGCAGGAAGATTGTCAATGAACACGTCAACTCAAAAGCTAATTTTTTATTTTCCAAAAACTAATCGGCGTGGTACAAGGAAACGTAGAAACACAGATACCTAGGAAATAAAGAAAGGTCGCCAAGCATGGTGGTGCATTCTATGCTCCCTGCCCCTCCCTTTGTTGATGCAATACACATAAGTAAACTAACAACCCTACAGATCATGATGCACTACTGGTGATGATCTGCCGATGTGCCGCCACCTGCTAACTGCCAGCAGATACACCATTAACATTGTCGATATTGATACCAAGAATCACGTCTAGTAATGAAGTCGTGCATCCATTAAAAGCTCACGGAGACTTGCTGCAAGTGCTTCTTAACCCCCACCGCAACGCGAAACAAAACATCCCCTCCACCGCAACGCGAAACAAAACACACACCCCATCGCAACGCGAAACAAAACAAGAATGAAAATCTGGCACCTACCCGAGGGTCCAGGTGGACGATGGACGGGCGGTACCCCATCCACTCCGCCACCGCCGCCCTCAGCTCTTCCATTTCTTCCTCCGTCCGACACCCCTGCAGCTGCGTGATGATCACGTCCGGTCGCAGCCCCAGCAGCACATCGGGGTGTGTTCGATACGGCGCCAGGCTCCACTCCACGAGGCTGGCGGCACGGGAGAGTGTCGGGAGCCAGAAGCTTGCCTCGCGCGCTGCGGCCCCGCTGCTGGCGGATGCGGCGTCCAGCTCGCGGGCTGACAGTGGGTCGTCCAGGGACACCTTGGATTCGGTGCAGATGGTGGCATCGGCGGTGCCCGGGGCATCGCACTGGATGGGTATGGGGGACAGTGTTCAGCCACGTACGGGCAACATTCAGCTACATAGAGACGGAATCTCTTTCTGGGGGAGAATATCTTTCTAGGGGGTAAGGTTGGTAGAAAGATGGGCATATCCCCTCTCGACTTGCTATGTGCGCCACACTGTCGACGCGCCGAGAAAGAAGCCAGGTGGATGCCTGTGACGTGCATGATGGAATCAGGCCATCCTTGCACCCCCCTGCGGAGGCTAAGTACTTAGCCCACTGACTGCTATGGATAAAATAACCTGACGGTAGATCCCATCGTCATAAGTTTTTAAGCAAATGCAAGCAAAATCACCTTGCCAAAGCTCGGCAATCAACAAGATGGTTTGCCGCAACGCGAGATACACCTTGAAGCGAGACACACGGGTGGCTACGGGAACGCCCTTGGACGAGAAATACGTGCATTCGGCTTACAAGCCGTAGTCATGCCTCACGAAACAAGCCCAGCCCACAAACCGATGACGTAATGAATACTAAGCTGACAGCCAATCTGCGTCCCATAAGCCGTCTACAAAACCCGTCTTCCGGGAGCGAGCAAGAGGGCAGGCAGGATAGCATATACAGCCACTAGGACGTCAACCAGCCCCGGAGACATGTTGCTGGGGAAGGCACATGGCCTACTGATAGGCTAATGGCACCATTCCTCCCCGTAAGCAGCTTCGCGGTGTGCAATCTCACTTGCTGCTTCATATCTACATTCTATGTTATATTTCAGACATCAGAAACAATGTACCTCGTGTGTCCTGCCGACAAGGGAAAGGCCGAGCGCGACGACTGTGTCGCTGGACCCCGGGGTCAAGGACACGATCCTCATAATGGAGAGACAGGCTTTCCGTTGCAAATGGTGCGCCGGGGAGTTCAGAAAATAAAACAGCTAAAATACTAACTAGGAATCATCCAAACGTCGCTAATCTAGTTGTTTCCAAGCGCACCAGCTCTTCTGCCCATGCCGTAGCAATTTCTAACAAATGGGAGCCTATTGATCCGAGAATATATCAGCAAAAAATCCAGTAGAAAGGTGCTGTCGAGCATCAGCGTGAAATGCCACCAATGACATTTCGCATGCAGTTTATGCAGCGTCCATACCCGCAATCGACGCCGCAAAACAGGACGAGCGGCTTTGATATTTCGGAAAGGCTCGCGGGGAATGCATAACCGCCAGTAGGGACACGTGGCCAAATATTTCCGCGAGTAAAATCGCACCAAAATGAAGCCGTACTTTACAAGATACTATCTATTGCAAGTTGAGAAAATAGTATGTACTAACCGTACATCCGGCAACTGACCAAATTAGCGGGGATATCTGGGGATATCGATAATCAAGTATCAACCGTTTCATGGCACTCTTCAGCCTATTCCACCAACCCAACATAATTATAATTTATAGCCTGCTCGCTAGCTATTTGACACCAATTATTTAGGATGGGCGTCTATCGCCTAACTAAGGGAGTTGGGGATAGCAATAATGGAAAGATATGTGAGATACTGCTTAGTTGAACGGCGCCCGGCGTGCCGCAGGACTTGACATCAAGTCATGGCGTCACACTTTCGGTCGCTGCGTACACGTGACCAATGATAAATTCACGTCCTCGCTCCCAAGGACTGTTATCTGTGGGCTGCCTGCCATGCACGGCGTGCAAGAGAACGGTCTTTCTGCGTCGACAAATATTCACGATGGTAATTGGTGTAGACCAGACACCTTAGGCTGCTTGCTATAACCCGGCCAATGCTTATGGTGGTTAGGTAGCAGAACATTACGTGTACTGATAATTAGGCGGTCCTGGGCAGGAGTTCAGCGAATGCAGATATGAGGTTAGCTAGCTTTTTGTTCTGAAAGGCCAAGAAGTATCGGCGATGGAAGGGCAAACCACCTTGACAGTGGTTTTGGGTTTGCTCCTGTTCCTTCTCTTCCGGCTGGGATACCTGTTGCTGTTTCCCCGGCAAAGGTCGAAGAGGGGAGGCCCCGTTCGCGTTGTTATTGTGCTGGGATCAGGTATTGGAAGGAGGCGCCACCTTGCGAAACACTATCTTGTTTCCGAAGAGACTTACGGGAGCCAGAGGGGTTTCCTGGGCCGCAGCATGTAGCCATTCATGCCAGGACCTAAGCAAGAGCTGCGTGCCTGGTTGCGGTTGCTGTGTATGTAATTCTTGCTTCCAGGGGGGCATACGGCGGAGATGATGTCCATGGTAGCAGCAATGGATGCAACCGCTTATCAGCCACGCGTGTACGTCGCCGCCGTCACCGACCATATCAGCCTCGACAAGGCGCGCGCCCACGAGAAAGTGGTCCAAACTCGGCATTCGGTGAGTCAGCAACAACAGGTTTACAGAACCACTTGTTGACGAAAAATATTATTTCTTCAAATGGGTGTTTCTCTGCCATGGTGCGTTCCCTTTTCAGGGATGCTGGTGGACATCCCTGTGTGGCAGGAAAGCCACCTAGCACCGCTTGCTTCCGTTATTTTTCCAGGTAAAGTGGGTATTTTCATGAACTAATGTTTTCGATTATCGAATGTTCTAAGTTTTAATAACTTGTTGCTTCCGTGATTCATGTTCTTGTGGCTTACAAGTATTCTATTTTGAGGAGCAGGTATTGCACTACAAGTACCAAGTATTGTATTTCAGGGAGCAGTGCGCGTGTAGCATTCCACGTGCCTCAGACATGCTTGCCGCCGTGCCACTCGGCATATCACAGTATGATTCCTAATTAAGTGCGATTACTGCGCAACTTTGCATTTCACTTTAACCGTTTACCCTAACCACATACTTCAACCACATACCCTAACCACATACCTTACCCAATACCTTAACCACAAGTCCTAGCCACACAATTTAATGATACCTTGACCATATAGCTACCCCCCCCCCCCCCCCCCCCCCCCGTTTGCGCAGGGCAATGCTGGCTCCGCAACCTTCCTCTCCATCCCCCGTTCGCGCGAGGTGGGCCAGTCGTACGTGACCTCATGCTGGACCACGGCGGTCGCGTGCCTGCACGCGCTGAAGGTGGTCGCGCTCTCGCGCCCCGACCTGGTGAGCGGTAGTCTTGATGGTGATGGTGATGTTGGTGGTGGTCACCTGACGTGGTGAGCGTTCATAGTGATCGCGAATCACTATCATTAGAGTGATAATGGAGGTAGGTGAGCACCGGAGCTGGTGAGCCATGATGAGCTTTGACCTGGTGAGCATTTATATTGATGACAATCATAGATATAATCATAATCGTAATCATAATCATACTCATAATCATACTCATGATCATACTCATAATCATAATCATAGACATAGTCATAATCATAATCATAATCATAATCATAATCATAATCATAATCATAATCATAATCATAATCATAATCATAATCATAATCATAATCATAATCATAATCATAGTCATAATCATAATCATAATCATAATCATAATCATAATCATAATCATAATCATAATCATAATCATAATCATAATCATAATCATAATCATAATCACAATCATAATCATAGTCATAGTCATAGTCATAATCATAATCATAATCATAATCATGCAGTGGGCTTCCCTGGTTGTGGCATGCGCTAGCATCGTACATGCTGATCAGTTATGGCATGCTTATTTGTCCGCTATGTATGCTGATTAATTTTGTCATTGTTTTGTATTGATT
Source organism: Mesostigma viride (assembly GCA_009746045.1). Classification (NCBI taxonomy): domain Eukaryota; kingdom Viridiplantae; phylum Streptophyta; class Mesostigmatophyceae; order Mesostigmatales; family Mesostigmataceae; genus Mesostigma; species Mesostigma viride. Next base: position 1,515,940 of record RPFO01000348.1, read on the forward strand.
GTATGCAGATCTGTTTTTCGAAACGCATGCACCCATAAATGTAAAGTTACTCATGTGTGCTTTTTCAGTAACGAACCTGATAACTCACATAGCTCCCAGAACTCTGCAAATCCACTTTTCCTATCGCACTTGCGATGTTGCTCTCCTGTTTCTTGGCTCCCTACAAGCACGTCTGCCTCTTACGCCCTCACTTCTTAGTTCACCTCTCACCCCCTCACCCCCTCACCCCCTCACCCCCTCACCCCCTCACCCCCTCACCCCCTCACCCCCTCACCCCTCACCCCCTCACCCCCTCACCCCCTCACCCCCTCACCCCCTCACCCCCTCTCCCCCTCTCCCTCCCACCTCCTCATGTCCACCCCTCATCTCCTCATCCTTCACCCGCTCGCCTCCTCAACCCCCAAACCCTGACTGCAGCTCCTCTGTAATGGCCCTGGGACCTGCCTTCCACTCTGCCTGTCGGTCATCTTTCTCAAGGTGAGGATCTCCCCCGCCACGTCACTGCCCTTGCTGGCATGCCTGCAAACGACAGAAGCATATATCAGGACAGCACTGTAACAATATCATGTCAGTGGTCCCTTGTCATCATCGTAACTTTTGTACCTCTCCATTAAAATGAACTAGTACCTCACCTAGGCCCGCGGTGGGGTCATTGCCCAGAATGCACCTGTCCACAGTAGGCCTGGCAGGGGTTAAGTACTTATATACTATAATACCAGTAGTAAGCTAGGCTTGTAGTATTATATTAGTTTAGTAGTATAGTATACATTTTTACCGAGGATGGCTGAAGCTAAGGCCCATTGGAAACGATTTTCTTACAATGAGTACGTGCAGTACGTGCCGGCTATATGGTCTAGCCTAGCCACACCGTCAAAATCATGGTACAGATCCTTGTGAAGCTGGCCCTTTCGCCATGCTGGGGCCCAGCACCTGCCCCCTGGTCCTACCTTGTCCCTCATAGAGCAGTGGGGGTGGGTGGTTGGGAGCTGGAAAAAAGGCCTCCCTTCGTCCACCTCATGGTCCTACGTCTTGAAGTACATACATGTGCGCAAATATCTACACAAATATTTCTAGATCTCTGACAGTGGGTTCAAGGCGCCGTGCCCCCTTTCGGTACTTCAATCACCATTGGTACTGACAGGGTTACAGTAGACAGGCAGAACAGAACCCCTCCATTTGGTTCCCATTGATTTAGTTCCTGCACAGTAGCTAACCAGGTGCATTTTTCTTGCTGCATTCCATGGCAGCAAACAAACCCTTTAGGCTATTTGTCATGAGAGGGGTAGTGGCCCATAGCTCTCCCCAGGTGATGATGGTGTCACCGTGGTGCCTCTGCATCCTGACTATTGGCAGTTTGAAAAAGGCTTTTCAGGTGCATGAGCGGATGCTTGACTGTGACATGTTTGCATTAAATGCCGAGGCATATTTGCATAGGAAACTGCAACACCCGATGCTAGAAACAGGCCGTGCATGTGGGCTTTATGGCACGCTGGTTAATGACGTTTGCGACCTCCTGGCTGCTCGCGACCTCCTGGCTGTTCGCGTGCCCTCCTGGTCTGTGCTGCAGGTGCTGGGCTTATCGTCAGCCAGTATCGTGTATATAGAAAGCATAGCACGAGTTTACCATTTATCCCTGACGGGGAAGATACTGTACAAGACCCGCATTGCCGACATCTTCTTTGTGCAGTGGCCTGGACTGTGCACAACCTTTCCAAGGGCAAAATATGTTGGCAGGCTGATGTGACACGTACGTGTGGGTCCGGACTATGTCGAGTTTTAAGGCCTTTAGGTTGGGTTGTTTCTACCTGAAATAAACACTGCTCAAACTAATCCAAAGGCAAACCCATATGACAATCTTTATTGCTTGAATGCACCGGCCATGTGCAGGGCTTTGATATGATGCATGCATGCAGATTCCTGAGCACAGCATACGACCGTGCTAGGGCTAGATATCAGCATATATGACCGATCGATCCCATTAATTATCAACATCACTCCGTTGGGAGTAGATGTAGCACATAGCCCTGAGAAAGGGCATATGGCTTTTAATACATTCTAGGCTACTTCATGCAAGGGTGGGAGTGTAAGCTACCCCTGCTCTAGGTGCACCAGGGCACCTGCACCCTCATGGTCTATCACGCTATGCCCGGGTAATTAGGGGGGGAGCATGCCTGTGAGGGAGGAAGATCATCATGGCTATACAAGAGCTAGGACATGGCTTCTCGACAGAGAGCATCTCTCTGCATGGCATAGCATGGCTAAATTCTTAATGAACATCCATGGGGGTCCCATTATAGGCATGGCGTGGCTAAATTCTGAAGGCAACATCCATGGGGATCGATCCCATGCATGGACTTGCTCACGTGATGCTTACGTGTACATATAAAAATGAATAAATAATTATTAATTGATGCATATGAACTAATGCGCTGGATGTCTCCTTAATTAATTAATTAATTATCAACATCGCTCCGTTGGGAGTCAATGTAGCGCATATCCCTGAGAAGGGGCATATGGCTTTTAATACATCCTAGGCTACTTCATGCAAGGGTGGGAATGTAAGCTACCCTTGCTCTACCTGCACCCTCATGGTCTATCACGCTATGCCCGGGTAAGGGGGGAGCATGCCTGTGAGGGAGGAAGATCAGCATGGCTATACAAGAGCTAGGACATGGCTTCTCGACAGAGAGCATCTCTCTGCATGGCATAGCATGGCTAAATTCTTAATGCAACATCCATGGGGGGGTCCCATTATAGGCATGGCTTGGCTAAACATAGCCAGGGCGTAGCATGGCTGTACTAGGCTATGGCTGGTTGTGGACCGTGCGTTGGCGGCACGTGACTAGGGGTGTTGGCACAGCTAGGCAAATAGTCTAGGCATGGCTGCCTTAGCGGCAGTGACGCCAAGGGTTACAATCTAGGGCTATTGCTATTCTAGCCCGCTGGGGGCGTCCACATCTTGTGGTTGATCATCAGGTCCCCGCCCCTCCAGTACACCTTGGGCTTCTGGGGGTCCTGCTTATGGCGGAGGTATTCCGGCCACAGGTCGCGTCGCTGCTGTTGCTGAGCGGGGGTGAGGTCGTCATCCAGCGTCCAGGTGAGGTCGTGCAACCGCTTGCGACGAGAGAGGAACCGCTGCTTATCCTCAGGGGAGGGGAAGGTGAGGAGGACTGGTGGGGGAGCCGCCTTGTCCCGTGAGTGGGGAAGGCGGTGGCACCCGCTCAGTGCTACCTCACCTACCAGGCCCATGAGGGTAAGAAGCTGGTTCTTGAGCTCGTCAGCAAGAGGATGTCTCCTTGATATGGACTAATTATGGTTCCACGACCTCGTGGTCCCAGCCCAGTTTGAGCACCGCATCCACTCTCTCTCCCGTCTTTGGACTGCCATGCAGGACAAGACGCGGTGGAAGAAGATTGTCAAGGCACACACGCCCGACCCTACGTGGGCAAGCCACCTCCCCCCAAGCGGAGGAGGCGTTTTGATGAGTAGTGCAGTTAGGATTTTCTAGATAGAGTTAGGATAGTTCGATCACGCGGCTTCCTCCACCCCATCCATCATGAAATATGTGCTACATGACCTCCCCACGGAGGCATGTTATAATTTAATTTAATTTAATTTTTTTTTTTAATGGTTCCATGCATGCGCACTGACATCAAGCCATGCACTCCCATATTCATACACCTGCTAGCTGAATAATTCATGCTGAATAATTCATACACCTGCTAGCTAGCAACATTGCAACCGATTACACTTCAACCGACTAAAAACCAGGTAATTCCATTTGCATAACAATTTCAAAACAAATAACATAAATCTGGGTGCAATCTTTCTCGGTCATCCATGGGGGCATGGCATGCAGCTAACGTAATGACTACGTTTACATGGGTCTTATTGCACCCACAGTTTGCCGGATCGTTAGCGTGTCCGTTTAGCTAGCGCGCCCGAATGCAGCTGTGGCATGCCTTTGGCATGAAGGAGACTGGGGGTCTCTGCCCTTTCTCCTGTAGTGCACACACAGGGATTACAAGCACTTCGGTGCTCCGTGACTCCCCAACGGGAGCACGTGTTTAATTAATTAATTAATTAACGTAATGACTGACATGACCTATTGATGATAGCTCCATTGAGGGTGATTCCTCATGCTGAATGGAGGGTACCTATGTCCATGATCTGGAGGGTGATTCCTCTGGATCTCACTTGGCGGGATCGAGAGCAATCACTGTGCTCATTGGTACGTGCTTACAACTGGACACTCGATCCCACATCATGGCGTCGCTAGGAAACAATTCACGTTTGAGCTCCAAATTCAGTTCCAAAATTGCAATGAATTTGCCTCGTTGAGACGAACGCAGCCGTACCGGCAATTGCCACCGCTACCACGCAAGAAAGATTCAACCATGCCGCCGAAATCTGGTTCGACTGAAAGACGCAACCTGGAAAAGCAGTCAACTCTGCACTGCCTGATCCACCCGCACACCCACTCGCCATCGTCCCTGCAGGCCCCCCAGTCTGACCGCCGCATCGCCCACTTCATCGCCAGATCCCAAGCGCATGCACTTGTAAAGCCGGCTCCTTGAACCCAGCGGAAGCTTTGATGTCTCCCGTTTCCGCCCTGCCAGCGACAATGTTGCTTCTTTGAATGGTCCACGCTCAAACTCGCTGGAAAATTGTGCCGATGTCATCACGTACTTGGCTAAGATAAACGCAATCGTCCTGCCCAGCTAATACAGGGAAGTATTGACTCATTAGTAGTTGAGTTGCGTGGCAAGGCACCGTCGATGCATCATCGGTATTCATCAGGACAGATGACAGCCACTTTGTGACCACTTCATATCATGTCCAGTAAAGACCCAACACGCAGCTTGGCCAGCTCTATGGACACAACTTGCTCCAAAGGCAGCAATGGCAGCACGAATGCTCATGTTCAACCCAGTCTGTTTTCCTCAGTTTTCCGTTTGCTGCCGCGCTAGTTTCTGCCGGCGTTCGTTCCACCGCTGCAGGGAGCTCTTCTCCACATCCTCCGCACCGGCCTCGCTCATGAACGAGGTCAGCACGTGCTCCATCTGCAGCAGTGGCTCCTCCACTTGCTTCATGACACCAAACAGGTACTCGGGCTTCACCTGCATGCCAGACCACACACAAAGGCCACAATCCAGAAATGCATGGGAGGCCCAAGCATGAGGGCTACAATTATGTTGAAAGGCTAAGACTATAGTATGTGATAATCCCACAACAGCGTCGCATTTGTCAGCATAGCTGCTCATCACGAGCTCAACGGCCATGAGATGCATACTAAAGGCTAGGGAAGAAGAGGTTCAAAACTATAGATTCAAAAACCCATCTCTGTACTCAGGTAGAAAGCAACTAGGTGGACTGTTTACTTGCTTTCACGTAATCCACAACCCCCCCTTGGCTCCAATCACCCGCACCCATCCACTGCTTCGCTCAGCAGTCCTATTCAAAGTGTTTGAACTCTGCTTTTCTAGGGCCACAAACATGCACCCAGATATCAGAACGCAAATTTGCCAGAGCACGGCATGCGAGCGTGCGCTTGAATACCGATTCTTTTTTTAGAGTTCGTGGAATAGTATTTGTAGAAGTATAAGTACTAGTACAGTTTCGTAGAGGTTTGCTCTTTTCATTTCGAAAAACGCACCCAGATGTGGGAGGCACACGTTGCCAGCACCGCCACGAACTCGGCGTCCCACTCGACCGGCTTGCGGGTGCCCTTGACCGCCCTGAGCGGTGGGTAGACAACGTAGGCCTCTCGCGCCATCAGCGAGTCCTCATCCTCTTCCTCCTCCCCCTCCTCCTCTTCCCCAATGTTCCCACCAAGCTCTCTTTCACGCCCAGTGCCGGTTGATGGCAGAAAGATCCCCCCTTGCGGGTCCCTGGAATCGCCAGCGGTGCCTTGTCCAGTGGCGGCGGTGGAGGGTCCAGCGATTGAACCTGCGCCGGCGCCGTCCGTTGCATCTCCCTGGGTGCGCTGGTAACCGCTCAGGGAGTCCAGGATCCCCACCACGTGCTCCATGTCTGGTCGTGGACGAGGGGAAAGAAGGAAAGAAGAGAAAAAAAAATAAGGACACCAAAAAGTGAAGGACACAAGACACAAGGGTGCTCCATGTCTGGGTGGAGCGCATGTGTCGTACAACAAGGGAAACAACTAGGAAATGAAAGACGGATAAAGGAAACAAGGATGGCGTGCCCAGGGGACAAAGGGAAGAACAAACAACAAGGACCAAACAGGGCAGAAAGGGAAGAACAAACGATAAGGACAAAACAGGGGAGAAAGGGAAGAACAAACAACAAGGACAAAACAGGGGAGAAAGGGAAGAACAAACAACAAGGACAAAACAGGGGAGAAAGGGAAGAACAAACGATAAGGACCAAACAGTGGCGAAAAAAGAAGGATGCTCCACGTCTGGTCGTGGAGCAAGGAAAAGAAGCATGGCATGTCCAGGGGACAGGGAAGAAGAGGATCAAAAAAGAGGATGCAAAAAAAAAAAAAAAGAATAGAAAAGAAGGAAAAGCAAACAGGGAAGGGAAAGTACAAAAACGAAGAATACAACACAGTAAAGATGCAACAACAAGTGCACCAGAAGGGAAGAGCAGAAAGAAAAGAACAGAACAGAAGAAAAGGATGCAGGTTGAGGGTCTAGTGCGCACAGACATGCAGAGGGCAGGGTGATGTGCATGATACCTAGTGCCTGGACCTGCCGGTGGTATGCATGCAAGCTGGGGTGCAAGGGGGCCATCCTGTCATATGCCAATGGCTTGACAATCCATGAGCAGTTTCTTTCCTTTCTTGGGGCATGAATGTGAGCCTCCCAAGGAAAGCCTGCTCATTGCGGCGAGTTACCG
>RPFO01000348.1:1527800-1552800 GCA_009746045.1 Mesostigma viride
CACCCCCACCCCCCGCACACACACACAACAAAAAAACCTGCACCCCCCTGCAAGCGTCCCAAAGCAAGTAACAGAACCGATGCATCCTACTCCTCGCCGGAGAATATGTGCTATAGAACCAGGGGGATTGTCACGTATAGTAAACTGTAAACACATATAGCAAACTGCAGCTCCATTACCGGTGCGGGCGGCACTGGGCTTTCTCCCCGCTTGGTGGGCAGGGGTCCCTGCAGCCCTGGGCTTGGGTAGATGTCGTACAGCCGTTCCACGTAGCGCTCCAACGCGGCTGTGAGCATACATAGATTAGTTACAAGGGAGCCAAGAGAAGATGCCAGTATGAATAGATAGCGTGTGAGCCGTGTGGCACTCCAACGCGGCTGCAAGTGAAGGACAATGGAATCAAATCGTAGTCAACACAAAGAGCATGTCTAAATAGAGAGTGGGAGAGCCATGTAGCTCCGACGCGGGTGTGAGCCGAAGTCAGAAGTTGCAGCAAGGTACGTCGAGGGGGAAGCCAGTAAAGCCAATGAGCAGGGCATCGTTTGTCATCACGCTCGTGGTTGACAGGGTAGTCTGCGTTGCCGTTGCCTCAACGAGTCTGCACATGACAGACATACCAATGAGACAACCAGCACAAGAAAACGTGTGCTAGCATACACGTGACAGAAACATAACCGTGACCTAAGGGGAGAAAACTAACGAAAACAGTGCACCCTGCCAAATCGGCGCCCTGCATACAAACTTGGAACCAAACCACCTGAGGAGCATTTCGCCTTGCCAAGCTGCAGCTGGCCACTGTAAGCGATAGGTTGGTCACTGTAAGCGATAGGTTGGTCACTGTGCAACGCTAGTGCTATAGAACGGGGATGAAACCGCCTGAGGAGTGGTTGCCCTGCAAAAGCCATCGTGCCACCCACCTGGCAGTCCCATGTCGGCGATGAAGCGGCGCGCCAGGCCGTGGAAGGGGGCCAGCGGCAGCTCCAGCCCAAGTTTCTCCACCAGGTACGCGGCGTGGGCGTGGATGAACATCGGGCTGGGCACGTGCTGCCAGGTGGCACAGACGGGTGGCGCGGTGGTGTAGCACGATGGGTGGTGGGGCAAATGGGTGGCGCGAAATGGGCGGCACACGCACAATGGGGTGGCGAGATGGGGCACAAGCCAGTTGGCACGGAAGGGCGTCAAGGTGGTGACGTTAAGCGGGTTCGCATGCGTGGGTTTGGTGGCGCGCTTGGGTGGCAAGATCAAGGTTTGCATGCGGGGATGTGAGGACAAGAGGGACTTACCCCCCATGGTCTTTGTGCCCTCTTGGATCTCTCGAGGCATGGATGTAACAACTTGCACTCACATGCAAGATGCATGTCATGGTGCTCTTCCTCAAGAATCCCTCAGTATAGTGGTATATATCACCCCACAGAGAGCTCAAGTAAAACGGCCGCAAAATAGAGTGCATGTCGCAAGTACGCACCCTGGGCTGCAGGACAAAGTACTTGAGGGGGCCCTTCCGCTCTTCCTCGGGCAAGACGCTGTGGCAGGACAGATAGGGAAGCCGGCCCTCCAAGGCCCACCTGTTATGCGGATAAGGACAGGAAAGCGTCAACGTTAGCAAACGAAGGTGAACCGAGAGACAAGAGTAAACGGAAGTTGTTGTGGGCAAGTTTTCTTGTAAATGTGCCCAGGCCCAAGCAAGCTGACCCCGTTTAGAGGGGCCATCCTCGTAAATATTGCGCGTTTCTGACCGGCAACTGCGTGTCAAGCGTTCATCGGACTCCCAAGAAAAGAATTGCAGGAAGCCGATCTTGACGGATAATTTATCTATTGCACATGAAAAAATGAGTTAACGCGAAGCCGTTTACATCAAGTCTCCCTAACCGAAGTGAATCCACTGCGCCCAAAACAGTTGCCGTGGCGCGGAGGGGGATCCGGGACGACCGACCCAGACACCTATGACAACACAACTCAACAAGAGGCAGCAACACAAATGAACAAGAGGCAGCAACACAAATGAACAAGAGGCAGCATCTGCCAGCTTTTTACCCTCACACTCGTACAGCACAAACGAAAAAATGCCTCCCTTGCAATCGCCGAGAATGCCCCTTGTAATGGTCACAGACGCGCCCCTTTCTAATGGTCACGAATGCGCCCCTTTCGCATGGTCCCGGCCATGGCCGTACTGTTCACCACGATCGCCAGGAGCCTGCCACCTGGCGTCCCAGCCATGAGGCCATGAGGCCATGAGGCCATGAGGCCATGAGGCCATGAGGCCATGAGGCCATGAGGCCATGAGGCCATGAGGCCATGAGGCCATGAGGCCATGAGGCCATGAGGCCATGAGGCCATGAGGCCATGAGGCCATGAGGCCATGAGGCCATGAGGCCATGAGGCCATGAGGCCATGAGGCCATGAGGCCATGAGGCCATGAGGCCATGAGGCCATGAGGCCATGAGGCCATGAGGCCATGAGGCCACGAGGCCATAAGGAAGGAAGAGTTCTTTCTACCCACAATCAGCTGCGATGGTCAACAGCATGTGTGTAGATGGACTAGATGAACCTGGCGGCTCCCAAGAAGGGTCTCAAACCCTGAACGATAAAGTCCATGGCGTGCCTTCGCTGTCCATGGCAGCAAATATCCAACTTCCATCCTGCACGTGATTCGCGTGTGAGGAGAGACATGTCTGTGGCCGAAGCAGCGCCTTGCTCTGCAAGGACTTCCAAAAAGGTTGCGAGAATTTTCTCTACCAATCACCATGACATACAGCACGCGGCCCATCCCTTGCTGCTCGCGATTAATGTATAATCCTATGCAAGATGCCATGCAAAATCATCCCCACTGCCTGCAAACCGTCCCCTAAAGCTTGCAACCGAGCCCTCACTGCATGCAGCCCAGCCCTTACACCTAGACACACACTTGTCCTCAACTTGCCACGTTGCATCGATCCTAACTAAAGCACCCTTTTCACTCTGAAACAGTGCTCCTTCCGTTCTCAGCTCACCAGATCGGATGAATATCCTCAATGAGATGCTAACAAACTGCTTAGGCTCCCTCTCTCCTCACCTCGCCAGGCCAGATGAAAATTACCAAAAATATAATAAAATGCAAAAGGCTCCTTCTCTCCTCACGTGGCCAGGTCACGCCCCCTCCCTTGCCCGCTGGCGGCTTACGGCCCCCCTCCTGCCCTCACCTCGCCAGGTCACATCTACTTGTGCACTCACCTCGCCAGGTCAGATGCCAGAATCGACTCCTTGAGCCACAGGCAGCCCATGTAGGGCAGCACGAGCAAGAAGACCAGCGGCAGGTGCTTGGACAAGACCGCCGCCGTCGCGCGATGCTTCGACGTGACCTCCGTGGCTGTGAAGAATGGCTCTGCATCCACGTCCTCCTCATCCTCATCCTCCTCGTCCTCATCCTCTTCCCCTTCCTTTTCTTTATCTTTCTTGCCACACATGACGCCGCCATCATCGTCATCATCTTCGCTGTTGCCACTGCCCTCGTCCTCGTCCTCCTCTTCCATCTCTGCCTCCTCTTCCAGATTCTCTATCTGTGGGATGGTGACAAGCCAACACAACGCGACAGCAATGTGTGTGTGTGTGTGCGCGCCTGCATGTGTCAGAGAGAGAGGGGGGGGCAGGAGGGAAGGGGGGGGGGGGAGGCGCGCGAGCGCGCGCGCGCGCGCGTGTGTGTGTGTGTGTGTGTGTGTGTGTGTGTGTGTGTGTGTGTGTGTGTGTGTGTGTGTGTGTGTGTGTGTGTGTGTGTGTGTGAGTGAGTGAGTGTGTGTGTGTGTGTGTGAGTGAGTGAGTGAGTGAGTGTGTGTGTGTGTGTGTGAGAGAGAGAGAGAGAGAGAGAGAGAGAGAGAGAGAGAGAGAGAGAGAGAGAGAGAGAGAGAGAGAGAGAGAGAGAGAGAGAGAGAGAGAGAGAGAGAGAGAGAGAGAGAGAGAGAGAGAGAGAGAGAGAGAGAGAGAGAGAGAGAGAGAGAGAGAGAGAGAGGAGAGATTAATGGGCCAGCCCGCAGTCACGGCAAAGGAAACCTGACTCTGACCACCACCATCCTACCCAACCTAAGATTTAAACAGCAACTTCTCCTGCAACGCGGCCTCCATATACCTGCCCCAGTAAAAGCATCTGCAGCATGTCCGCACTACATGCTTTGAGTGCGGCCGCTCATAAAAAAATGGTGGCCTTTTGAAGGGGTGACACGGGCCTCACCGGTTAGGCACTAATATTCGTATGTGGCACCTAAAATGCTGCCTGCACTCGCTTTCCTACGTCAGCGTATTAACGCCTTTACTCGGGGGCTTACATCGGCGTGGGAAGGAAGCAGGAGGGACACTGACCTCTTCCAAGTCCTCCAGGAAATCGTCCAGTTTGCCCCACTTGGCACCTGCAGGCAGACCCAGCACAACCAGCGGGCGCCACAGCAACATGAGAGCGATAACATGTAACAAGCATTACCGCGGCATAGCCTGCATGGCATCACAAGTGAATGATTAATAACAAGTAGTACCTGCACCTCGAAAACAAATGGTGGAGTCCCAGATTGCCTCTCACCCCACAGCCTTGCTCCCGCCTCACAGCCTTGCCTCCCACCCCACAGCCTTGTTCCCAGCGCAGAATGACCAAAGGCCTCTGGCCGCTGCCATTTCAAACAGGTGCCTGTTGAATGCCACGCACTCGTTCTGATCCAGTATCATCAACATCAAACGCCACGCACCAGGCTTGACAAAGATGTCCTTGTTCATCTCCGACGCCTTCGCAGCAGTCTCCCAGTAGGCCCTGCGGACAGGGAAGGGGGGGGGGGGAGAAGGGGGGCAGATGAAAGATTTATCCATGGAAGTAATTACGAATGTCCTAGTGGCAGCCATTTGCACGAGCCTCAGCAACCACTCATGCATCCATGCTAGCAACAGCATGATCCATCGACCTACAGATAATTTAAACGCATGCCCGTTACTTTACTCAACTGATAACGGTGCGATTCACAGGTATGGAACCACATGAATAACACAACCGCGTTTGGCATGGGCTGCCATGTGTCGATGAGATTAAAAAAAACAGCGCAGGCCTAAAACGTGGAAGTTCCTGCGCCCCCCCCCCCCCCCCCCCCTACCATATATACCGCAAAGGTACTACACAGAAAAAAAGATAGCATGGCGCCCAGAGGGACCATTCACTGCCCACGATGTTCGCCGCGCGGTGAACTCAACACATGCTGCGAGAATGGGGTGTGGGGTGGCATGCCGCGACCCAAACACGTTCCACCCCCCGTCCCCTGACCACGGTGGCATGCCGCGACCCAAACACGTTTCACCCCCCGTCCCCTGACCACGGTGGCATGCCGCGACCCAAACACGTTTCACCCCCCGTCCCCTGACCACGGTGGCACGCCGCGACCCAAACACGTTTCACCCCCCGTCCCCTGACCACGGTGGCACGCCGCGACCCAAACACGTTTCACCCCCCGTCCCCTGACCACGGTGGCACGCCGCGACCCAAACACGTTTCACCCCCCGTCCCCTGACCACGGTGGCATGCCGCGACCCAAACACGTTTCACCCCCCGTCCCCTGACCACGGTGGCATGCCGCGACCCAAACACGTTTCACCCCCCGTCCCCTGACCACGGTGGCATGCCGCGACCCAAACACGTTTCACCCCCCGTCCCCTGACCACGGTGGCATGCCGCGACCCAAACACGTTTCACCCCCCGTCCCCTGACCACGGTGGCATGCCGCGACCCAAACACGTTTCACCCCCCGTCCCCTGACCACGGTGGCATGCCGCGACCCAAACACGTTTCACCCCCCGTCCCCTGACCACGGTGGCATGCCGCGACCCAAACACGTTTCACCCCCCGTCCCCTGACCACGGTGGCATGCCGCGACCCAAACACGTTTCACCCCCCGTCCCCTGACCACGGTGGCATGCCGCGACCCAAACACGTTTCACCCCCCGTCCCCTGACCACGGTGGCATGCCGCGACCCAAACACGTTTCACCCCCCGTCCCCTGACCACGGTGGCACGCCGCGACCCAAACACGTTTCACCCCCCGTCCCCTGACCACGGTGGCACGCCGCGACCCAAACACGTTTCACCCCCCGTCCCCTGACCACGGTGGCATGCCGCGACCCAAACACGTTTCACCCCCCGTCCCCTGACCACGGTGGCATGCCGCGACCCAAACACGTTTCACCCCCCGTCCCCTGACCACGGTGGCATGCCGCGACCCAAACACGTTTCACCCCCCGTCCCCTGACCACGGTGGCACGCCGCGACCCAAACACGTTTCACCCCCCGTCCCCTGACCACGGTGGCACGCCGCGACCCAAACACGTTTCACCCCCCGTCCCCTGACCACGGTGGCATGCCGCGACCCAAACACGTTTCACCCCCCGTCCCCTGACCACGGTGGCATGCCGCGACCCAAACACGTTTCACCCCCCGTCCCCTGACCACGGTGGCATGCCGCGACCCAAACACGTTTCACCCCCCGTCCCCTGACCACGGTGGCACGCCGCGACCCAAACACGTTTCACCCCCCGTCCCCTGACCACGGTGGCACGCCGCGACCCAAACACGTTTCACCCCCCGTCCCCTGACCACGGTGGCATGCCGCGACCCAAACACGTTTCACCCCCCGTCCCCTGACCACGGTGGCATGCCGCGACCCAAACACGTTTCACCCCCCGTCCCCTGACCACGGTGGCACGCCGCGACCCAAACACGTTTCACCCCCCGTCCCCTGACCACGGTGGCATGCCGCGACCCAAACACGTTTCACCCCCCGTCCCCTGACCACGGTGGCATGCCGCGACCCAAACACGTTTCACCCCCCGTCCCCTGACCACGGTGGCATGCCGCGACCCAAACACGTTCCACCCCCCGTCCCCTGACCACGGTGGCATGCCGCGACCCAAACACGTTTCACCCCCCGTCCCCTGACCACGGTGGCATGCCGCGACCCAAACACGTTTCACCCCCCGTCCCCTGACCACGGTGGCATGCCGCGACCCAAACACGTTTCACCCCCCGTCCCCTGACCACGGTGGCATGCCGCGACCCAAACACGTTTCACCCCCCGTCCCCTGACCACGGTGGCATGCCGCGACCCAAACACGTTTCACCCCCCGTCCCCTGACCACGGTGGCATGCCGCGACCCAAACACGTTTCACCCCCCGTCCCCTGACCACGGTGGCATGCCGCGACCCAAACACGTTTCACCCCCCGTCCCCTGACCACGGTGGCACGCCGCGACCCAAACACGTTTCACCCCCCGTCCCCTGACCACGGTGGCACGCCGCGACCCAAACACGTTTCACCCCCCGTCCCCTGACCACGGTGGCATGCCGCGACCCAAACACGTTTCACCCCCCGTCCCCTGACCACGGTGGCATGCCGCGACCCAAACACGTTTCACCCCCCGTCCCCTGACCACGGTGGCATGCCGCGACCCAAACACGTTTCACCCCCCGTCCCCTGACCACGGTGGCACGCCGCGACCCAAACACGTTTCACCCCCCGTCCCCTGACCACGGTGGCATGCCGCGACCCAAACACGTTCCACCCCCCGTCCCCTGACCACGGTGGCATGCCGCGACCCAAACACGTTTCACCCCCCGTCCCCTGACCACGGTGGCATGCCGCGACCCAAACACGTTTCACCCCCCGTCCCCTGACCACGGTGGCATGCCGCGACCCAAACACGTTCCACCCCCCGTCCCCTGACCACGGTGGCATGCCGCGACCCAAACACGTTTCACCCCCCGTCCCCTGACCACGGTGGCATGCCGCGACCCAAACACGTTTCACCCCCCGTCCCCTGACCACGGTGGCATGCCGCGACCCAAACACGTTTCACCCCCCGTCCCCTGACCACGGTGGCACGCCGCGACCCAAACACGTTTCACCCCCCGTCCCCTGACCACGGTGGCACGCCGCGACCCAAACACGTTTCACCCCCCGTCCCCTGACCACGGTGGCACGCCGCGACCCAAACACGTTTCACCCCCCGTCCCCTGACCACGGTGGCATGCCGCGACCCAAACACGTTTCACCCCCCGTCCCCTGACCACGGTGGCATGCCGCGACCCAAACACGTTTCACCCCCCGTCCCCTGACCACGGTGGCATGCCGCGACCCAAACACGTTTCACCCCCCGTCCCCTGACCACGGTGGCATGCCGCGACCCAAACACGTTTCACCCCCCGTCCCCTGACCACGGTGGCATGCCGCGACCCAAACACGTTTCACCCCCCGTCCCCTGACCACGGTGGCATGCCGCGACCCAAACACGTTTCACCCCCCGTCCCCTGACCACGGTGGCATGCCGCGACCCAAACACGTTTCACCCCCCGTCCCCTGACCACGGTGGCATGCCGCGACCCAAACACGTTTCACCCCCCGTCCCCTGACCACGGTGGCATGCCGCGACCCAAACACGTTTCACCCCCCGTCCCCTGACCACGGTGGCATGCCGCGACCCAAACACGTTTCACCCCCCGTCCCCTGACCACGGTGGCATGCCGCGACCCAAACACGTTCCACCCCCCGTCCCCTGACCACGGTGGCATGCCGCGACCCAAACACGTTTCACCCCCGTCCCCTGACCACGGTGGCACGCCGCGACCCAAACACGTTTCACCCCCCGTCCCCTGACCACGGTGGCATGCCGCGACCCAAACATGTTCACCCCCTGACCGTGGATGACGACGACCAATCAACGTGGGGATGGCAGCAAGGTCCTAAACTATGGAAGCAAGACCGTGGGCTTGGTGACAGAGCGCAGTGCCGTGGAGTGCCGGCACGTCGGGATGCAACGCTGGGCGACCCAGATGGTTCCATGACATGCAACCACCCCCTTACATCATTTGGCCCCTAGATCCGCGTGATGTTGTCACGCGCAAGCCTGAAGCTTCCATGCGAAATCGGCCCACCTTTTGGAACTGTCTTTCACCAAGAAGACAGGCACCCTTTTGGATCTAGTGGTATCTGAAAACATATCGTGTGCCCCCGCATATCGCGTGCCCCCGGCAGGGAGGAGCCCGGATGCGTAGACGCGAACTCCAGTACAATCGACTGAGGCAGCAACTCTGTAATAGTGTAGTCGTGCTAGTAGTATCGCACTGTAGCGACCAGCCATGGACCAACTAGAACAAAAGTGTTGAGTAATTGCGATATACAAATGATCCAAATGAGCTATCTATGCGAGCCCCTTTCAGACCTCTCCTTCCCCTCCATTCCCCCCAACCCCAACCCCTCCCCCTCTCCCCCATCTTCACTATCTTGGCACTTACACGTAAAGGTCTTCGCTCAGAATTCGCGACCTGTGGACGAGTTCCAGCCAAATCTGGCCCACCACGCCCATCAAGCTCGGGTGGCAATTGAACCGCGTGACCAGCGCCGCGCATATGGCCTGGAGCATATCTTGCATCGCCTTGGCGTAGTTTGTCGCCAAGGTATGCAGGGCAGGGTCCTCTTCCACCGGTTTCTCTTCCCTCACTTTCTTCCGGGTGGGACCTTTCGGTTTGATCGCGGAGCCGGCGCCATGGGTCGTCACCGGCCCTTCATCCTCTTCGAGTTCCTCGACGAAATCCTGCAAAAACAAATGAATGGATTGCCGGGCAGTTTAATTCGGGACACCTTATGCACGCGTGTGTCCGTTTTGTTGCTTCGCCGATGTAACAAGGCGTGCCATGGTGTGGGCAGGATATACGCAGAAACCCAGACGGACCGCGTACCTGTGACTGTGTCCCACAGTCGGAGCAAATTAAGTATCCAAAGTCTCCTTTCTTTAGCTTGTCACTCAGACAAACGGCGCATAGCAGCTCCTGGGAACTTGTCATCGTGTCGAATACTGCATCGCGTCATAGAAGAGAATGACTGACCCTCTGCAGTGCCTCCATAACGGCGCTGTGCTCTAAGGCAGCAACTTCGCATTTGGGGTGGTAACTAACTGCATTTTCGCTTGCATTCGTGTTGCATTTATCTGGCTTACGTTAGAGGCAAGAACAGGGCCCATGCAGCACGTCATCATTCGCCATAATTCCCCATCATAATAAAATTTGTCGTGATGAATCGGGCTGTGACTAATTATTATTACGAGTGCATTCTCACATTGCCACCTCGTGACGTGCTAGCAAAATGCAGGGAGATGAGTTTGCCAGCAAATGGAAAAAGGACGGAGACTGCAAAAGCCAGTCGGCGCGGCGCTGATCTGGCGCCAAGTTTCTCGGCCTTTTAAGGGACCCAAGGTGATCAATAGTTCTTATCAGGGTCTGTGCAAGTAACTGAACGTGCCGGCCGTCAGCCGTCGCGGACCGAAAACCAGTCTGCGACTCTGCGTGATCCATTTCCGGCATGGCGTTGCAGCAGCGCGCGACACGTCAGGGCAAGGTGGATGCAACAGGTGTCCTGCAAACGTTAGGTTGTTCTTCATCCGAGTCACTCTTTATCTACATGCAGTAGGCTTGCGCACAAGTGAGCGTGGGTGGTATTTTACCCGTTGGTCGCGAACTAGTCAAGACGCCGCTCTCGCTCGCTGGGGGTTCAGCAGAAATATTATTCTTGAGTAGCTAGCGTGTTGAGATAATGTCGTTCGCCACTCAAATGGATGCGATTGTCGGCTCGACCATCGGCGTCTGTCCACGCCTGACTTCTGCTTTTCCCAGTGGGCGTGGTAAGCAGGGTGCCAAGCGCTCGTCTAGGCTGTGCTCGGTAATAGAAAGAGTTTTTTCTTGTGAGTGAGACTTCTAGAACCTGGCCGCAGTCTTCCGCCACGTCAGTCACGCTTGAGTGGCAGTTTGCCTCTAATGAGTGCCTGGAAGCTCGGACACCAACAGACAATAAGAAAACAGCCATTCCGCAGTCATCTACCCCTTCTGAGGCCGCTTCCCTTGTATTTTTGTTTCTCTTGTCGTCTGGAACGGTTCATGGGTACAGGTCAGCTCGTGTGCCGGTGAGCCACGCTGTTTACGTGCACGAGAATAGAGTTATTGAGAATTGAGATACGGCACGTGATGGGTTTACACGACTTGTCCTAGCTAGCAGCCTGTCCTGTCAGCACAGCTGTATGGGATTCACTTTTTGTAGCAGGATACCACACCCTGGAGTGCATTGTTACGCTGCCTTGGGCGACTTATCCATGATGCTCCCTTGACATGCTCCGTGGGAGCTGTGGATGGCTGTCCAATTTTGCTCCACCGTGGACCCCTGTTATCTTCTTCCAGCTCGATATTGCGAAAGCACGGTTCTCAATTTTTGCTTTGCCTGTTGACAGGCAGGTGAAATAGCACCCAGGACAAGCTTCCAGAGCTGAGTACTTATGTACTTCCTATACAAGCAATCCTTACTCTACTTACTGAATCGAACTGTACTTACTGACTTGTTCTCGCTTACTGCATGACACTGGCGACATCGTGCCTGCCACAACTCCCACCCGCAGCCTCAACTCTGCGCCCATGCCAAAGCCATCGTGCCGGCGGCAGCAGCCAACACCGGCATACTCGCCGCGGGCCATGTGTTGCCCGTATGAACCCCTCGGGTAGTGACCGCGACCAGAACAAGAATGGGGCCATGCAGCTGCTGCTGTCTGGCATGGCCAAGGTCCTGCTGGCGGGGGCGGTGGTGGCAACGGAGCTAGCCACCCCGGCGTTGCTGCTCACCCCCCCTGAGGCGCAGGCGGTGTTGCGGTCACCCACGGCCAAGCTGCCACGCAGTGCTGAGGTGGCGCTACGCCGCGCCATTCCCGCGGTGAACGCCGACAGCAAAGAGATCCAGGTGCGCTGCCCGTGGTGGGCGGACTAGGGGGTGCTAGGGCTAGGGGTGCGCTGCCCGTGGTGCTGGGGCTAGGGAAGCTAGGATAAGTGGTGCTAGTGCTAGGGGTACTGCTAGGATTAGGAGTGCTAGGATGTGGGTTGCTAGGATTAGGGAATCCTACTCTTTAAGGAAGGGGTCCCCCGTGTAAAGCCTAGTGCCTGTTGCGCCCTGCTGCTCCACTCTACCACTAATGCCCTCGCTGGCCCGTTCTTGCCCCTGGCTGTCCCCTCTTGTCCTTCGTTAAGACACGCAAATATCGCCCAAGGTCATGGACAATTCACTTCAATTTTCTCATGACTGCGACACGGGTTGTAGGGGATGTCATGGCATCCCCTGCACCCCCCGCATTGTTTGGTTCAATATAGAAGATCAATTCTGGACGATGCACTTCCTGAGGATGCTCCCGATGAAGAGAGCTAAAAAGATGCTACAAAGATGCTCCCTATGAAGAGAGCGAAAAAGACGCTAAAAAGATGCTCCCTGTGAAGAGAGCGAAAAACACGCTACAAAGATGCTCCCTATGAAGAGAGCTAAAAAGACGCAAAAAAGATGCTACAAAGATGCTCCCTATGAAGAGAGCGAAAAAGACGCTACAAAGATGCTCCCTGTGAAGAGAGCTATAAAGACGCTACCTAAACAAAGAACTAATTCCAGGCAAGCTGGACTGGCTGCTTTCTAGCTACCAAACAAGTGAAAATAAATATTCCTTGGCTTACAAAATGTGCTTCATGGTGGTAACAAGCAAAGAAATCGAAATCCTCTTTTGCTGACCACCGTGCCAGTAATGTGCTTCACTGGCGGTTACAAGCAGTGCTGCTGGCTAGGTTCACCAACCAAACAAAGAAGATTAGCACAGTAAGTCAAACCATTGTTCACTAGCAAATTAACAAACAAGATTTAATCAGACATGATTCTCTGGGGTTTGTGGAGTACTTTCAACCAATAGAACCCATGTATCTTTTCCTGAAGGGCCTAAAGGTGCCCCTGCCTTACAATCAACAGCGCAAGGGCTGTATCCTCTTATGTGTCATCACTACTCTTACCCACCTCTACTCTTATTTGTACTTACCACACCTGTATCTATCTGGTGTCCTCTCTATATATATCTATCTGCTGTCACCTCCACCGCTCACCACCATCTCTACTCCAGGTGTACTGAGCCTAGACTTACCGCCCCCCCTGCTCTACATACTGATGCGCGCATCCCTATGCATGTGCCTGCGCCCGCAGAGCAACATCGAGGAGGTCCAGTTTGGCCTGCGCATCCCCAACCGCAAGCCATACCGTAACATGGCACAGAAAACAGAGGCATCCATCAAGGTGGGGGATGCTTCCATACTTGTTCTTGCTCCTTGGTCTTATTCTTGGTCTTGCTCTCGTTATTGTTATTGTTTTTGTTCTTGTCTTTGTCCTTGTCTTCGTTCTTGTCTTTGTTCTTGTCCTTGGTCTTGTCCTTGGTCTTGTCCTTGGTCTTGTTCTCGTTATTGTCATGGGCGTCCGCATGAAGGTGGGATGTGCAACGTGGTGTGGCATGTGGTCGAGCGCCCGTCAAGGTGGGGCATGCAGCGCATGTCTCAGCACGGGTTCTGCATATCGCTGCTGGTTCCCATCGAGGTGGCGGATGGCAGCATTTGGCATCGGCTCCCATAGGGAAGCATGGAGCGTGAAACATCTGGAAGCTCGCGCCGCACATGCCCCCCTGAGCGGGGAAGAAGCGCAGCCGTTGGGGACACCCGCTAGAGACACGGCCGCTGCTTGGGGCAGGGCTCCACACTTCAGATGGCGGCACATGTCACGGCTCCCGCGCTCAGCATTCTTTTTCCCCAGGCACCGCGCACGAGGAATCCAATCACTTGGGTGCTTGCCTTGCGAGGCTATGAAACTCTTTGCTGAAGCTCGAGAATCCCTGGTTGCCTTTCTTTAACGTCGCCACCTGACCCCCCTTCCGCTCTCGTGGAACGCCCTCCCCTCTCTGCCCTTCGCTTGCAGCTGCTGACCACCAAGCGCGCGTCCATCCTAGCAAGCGTGCCGGAGGCGCAGCGCACCCAAGGGGAGGCGCTCATCGACGAGCTCATCAACGGCAAGGTGGGTGTTTACATGGTAGTATATGGCAAGGTGGGTAGGGCGTGGCAATCATTGAATTGATCAACGACAGCTAGGGTATAGGCGTGTGACATGGTGGGTGTGTATCATGGGACATCCACTGGTTGCCGCGGGCACATGTTCACACGGGCTTGCTAAGATTCCATCATAAATGGTATCATCAATAAGTGGCAATATGGGTAGGAGGGAGATGTGGCGAGTTGGGATTTGGGCAGCTAGCGTTTTCACGTTTGTTGCTTTCTGACGACAATGTGGCAAGTTGGGTAGGGTATGTGGCAAGGTGGGCAGGGTGATATGGCGGCTACGTATGACAAGTTGCCACGGTCCAATGCATGCGGTTGTAGTTACTTGCCCCCGCTCGCCCCATGCGGTCATGATGCC
Source organism: Mesostigma viride (assembly GCA_009746045.1). NCBI lineage: Eukaryota > Viridiplantae > Streptophyta > Mesostigmatophyceae > Mesostigmatales > Mesostigmataceae > Mesostigma > Mesostigma viride. The sequence goes on from RPFO01000348.1 coordinate 1,542,092, forward strand.
CTCCTGTCCAATGCCCCCAGTTTGGGCTCACCAGCCTGGCCAACGCATGCACGTTCGATGCCTTGCATTTATCTTAACATGCTCTTGCCTTGCCCCTACCTTGGCCCTCCTGCTTGCCCTTTGCCCCCTTGTCCCCTGCCACCAGTTTGGTCTCACCAGCCTGGCTAACGCGATCGAGCAGGAGGACCCCGACCGCATCGGCGACCGTGTCAACTTCTGCCTCAGCAAGATTGCAGAGCTCGAGATGCTGCAGGTATGCAATAGGGTGTAGCACAAATATTGGTCGCCTGGGCACACCAACCAGTGAAAATTGGTGGAGCTGGAGATGCTGCTGGTGTACAATAAATATGTTGTCTAAGGTGTCTGGACACAACGACCACACACCTCTGCAGAGCCTAAGAAGTTGCATGTAAATAGGACGCCCCATCAATATAGCGTGTTTGATCGATGAGGACCCAGCAATCCAATTCCACAGCTTTGCAGAAGTTGAGGTAGTGCAGGCATTGCACACGGGGCTTGTCTCATCGATGGGGGCACGGTAGGCCACAGCAGTGAGGATTGCTTGATGTATTGCAGGTGCGGAGACACCCGCCGCCCACCACAGAGAGGTTGCTTATGTGCTCTCTTCCTTGCTTGCTTCTGTGCTCTCTTCCTTGCTTGCTTCTGTGCTCTCTTCCTTGCTAACTTCTATGCTCTCTTCTTTGCTTGCTTCTATGCTCTCTTCCTTGCTTGCTTCTATGCTCTCTTCCTTGCTTGCTTCTATGCTCTCTTCCTTGCTTGCTTCTGTGCTCTCTACCTTGCTTCTGTGCTGTGTTCTTGACACCCCCTGCTCCGACAGGCACCAGGCCTCCCATACGCACTGCCCGCAATGTACAAGTCGCTGCCCATGTACGTGCCTTGGTGTCCATGTCGTCGTACCACTGTCTACTTTGTATCTATTTGTTGCGGTTCATGCACGCTGGCGACATACAAGTCGATGCCCGTGTACGTGCCTTGGTGTAAAAGATACCCCCCCCCCCCGTAATGTAATCACAGTCAGGCGGTACCCCTTGATGTGTACACTATGTAAGGAATGGTGTCGCCTGCATCGAGTAGTAGTTGGTGGCGGTGTTGCCTAGCTGTTCTAGCTTGCAAGGGGTATTCTCATTCCGCGCGTCACACTTGCGTTCCGACTCTCACTTATGTAATTCTCAATAATTGGTATGTATTATGTAAGGGGTTGGCAGGTTGCCGCCGTTTGGATATATCGGGTAGACCAAGTGTAGCTTCTCTAGTAACTTATCTAGTTGGGTGCCATTCCTTCGGCTGACTCAGATTTCCATGTATCTCTTGTTTGCCTCTTTTCCCTCCATGAGTCCGATGGATTGCATAAGCATTCGTTGTTGATCAATATATAATTTGTAGATGATGGGAGGCAGCCACCCGCGATAACCATGTCACACTTTGGCTTGCGACGGGTGATGATGTCCTGGCGATGATGCTGGCGGCTGTTCCCACGGTCCAGTGACGTACGAGGCATAGAGCCATGGTGAACGTAAGATGAGGACATGAAGGGGGTACCCATTTAAAAGTTCACAGGGATGCCTGGCTCTGCCCCCTTCGTGTCTGCTATATGGGGTGCGTAGTACTCCTTGTTGCTTGCCTCGACAAAGTGGGGGGCAACAGGATGCCATTGTGAGCAAGAAACGTCGTGTGCATGTTTGTAGTCGTGTCCGTAGGCACACCCACTCAAGGTGTCTGCGTTGCTGTGCTACGCTTGACGTGCAGCCGTGTTCAGAGGTCATGCTCTGAAGCACAGGCACGGATACAAACAACAGTAAGAATTTCAATGCAAGAGTTCGTTCCTACCTGCCTGCACGTCCCTCTTACCGAAGCTGGCACGCTCGTCCTCCCCTGGTACGCAACGCACTGATGCCCCGCTGCCGTGCTTCGTTCTATTCCCTCATCGTCACGCTACTCGTTCACGCCCCCCGGAACCATTGCCCCTAATCTGCTCGTACGTCCCCACTCACCCCTTCGCAGACTGAGCGGCCGCGCTGTAGTGGAGCTGACGGTTGCCAGCAGCGGGAAGGGCTTCGTGCTGGATGCTGGCGGTGGGCCCAAGAAGCAGGGTGTGCTGGAGGTAACCAACATCTAGGGGCAGCCAGGTGCCATGCGATAGCATCTTGCCACAATTTTTCCATAGTTTGCCCTCATTGTCATCGTGCATGCCACTCGATATGTGAGTGATGGGATCCTGGTTGTGGAAAGCAAAGGGCAGCAGGGAGCATGACTAGTTACCTGAATAGCTGGACTACCTGACTACATGAAGAGTACCTGATGCCAGCACGATTTATTTGTTGCATGACGACAGGCCGTATGATACCAGAACGAGAAAATCCTACCCCTGGTAGATGTATGGAGCACGGTTGCCCTTGGACTCCTTTGCAGTAGCGCCCCACGAGTCCGCATAGCACCTGGACGGTTGAAAGACGTGATCCGCTTGAGGAGTCTGTGCAAAAAGGTTTTTATACTGAACCCCCGATGGTCCAATGGTAACTACCGCTACGCTTGGTGGGGGGTCATCCTTGCTTATGCAGGCGCCTGGAGGGGCTTGCCTCCCATGCCTGTTTTTTGACACGTGCATGTTTAGACGAGCGTAAAGAAAACTTTCTTTCACGGAGCTGTATTTGGGTGCTGCCACTTGATTTGAACGCCTGAACAGTTATTATTGCTGTTCCTGTCCCTGTTGTTACTGCTGCTACTGTGGCTGTCATCATCGCGGTCACGACTGCTGTCTGTACTGTTACGATTGCTGTTGCCAGTGTTGTTGCTGCTGCGAGTCTGCCCAGCCGTCGCCGCCCTTCCTGCGTCTCCCCCCCCGCCCTTCATCAACGTACCTTTGAGTGCCTTTGAGTGCCTTTGAGTGCCTTTGAGTGCCTTTGAGTGCCTGTGAGTGCCTGTGAGTGCCTTTGAATGCCTTTGAGTGCCTTTGAGTGCCTTTGAGTGCCTTTGAGTGCCTTTGAGTGCCTTTGAGTGCCTTTGAGTGCCTTTCTCGCATGCTTTCGCGTGCATTTCTCACGCACTTTTGCATGCCCTTCTCGTGTGCCCGTGTGTTCCTTTGCCTAATCTCGTGTGTCCTTGTGTGTCCTTGTGTGTCCTTGTGTGTCCTTGTGTGTCCTTGTGTGTCCTTGTGTGTCCTTATGTGTCCTTGTGTGTCCCTGTGTGTCCTTGTGTGTCCTCGTGTGTCCTTGTGTGTCCTTGTGTGTCCTTGTGTGTCCTTGTGTGTCCTTGTGTGTCCTTGTGTGTCCTTGTGTGTCCTTGTGTGTCCTTGTGTGTCCTTGTGTGTCCTTGTGTGTCCTTGTGTGTCCTTATGTGTCCTTGTGTGTCCCTGTGTGTCCTTGTGTGTCCTTGTGTGTCCTTGTGTGTCCTTGTGTGTCCTTGTGTGTCCTTGTGTGTCCTTGTGTGTCCTCGTGTGTCCTTGTGTGTCCTTGTGTGTCCGTGTGTGTCCTTGTGTGTCCTTGTGTGTCCTTGTGTGTCCTTGTGTGTCCTTATGTGTCCTTGTGTGTCCTTGTGTGTCCTTGTGTGTCCTTGTGTGTCCTTGCGTGTCCTTGTGTGTCCTTGTGTGTCCTTGTGTGTCCTTGTGTGTCCTTGTGTGTCCTTGTGTGTCCTTGTGTGTCCGTGTGTGTCCTTGTGTGTCCCTGTGTGTCCTTGTGTGTCCTTGTGTGTCCTTGTGTGTCCTTGTGTGTCCTTGTGTGTCCTTGTGTGTCCTTGTGTGTCCTTGTGTGTCCTCGTGTGTCCTTGTGTGTCCTTGTGTGTCCGTGTGTGTCCTTGTGTGTCCTTGTGTGTCCTCGTGTGTCCTTGTGTGTCCGTGTGTGTCCGTGTGTGTCCTTGTGTGTCCTTGTGTGTCCTTGTGTGTCCTTGTGTGTCCTTGTGTGTCCTTGTGTGTCCTTATGTGTCCTTGTGTGTCCCTGTGTGTCCTTGTGTGTCCTTGTGTGTCCTTGTGTGTCCTTGTGTGTCCTTGTGTGTCCTTGTGTGTCCTTGTGTGTCCTTGTGTGTCCTTGTGTGTCCTTATGTGTCCTTGTGTGTCCCTGTGTGTCCTTGTGTGTCCTTGTGTGTCCTTGTGTGTCCTTGTGTGTCCTTGTGTGTCCTTGTGTGTCCTTGTGTGTCCTCGTGTGTCCTTGTGTGTCCTTGTGTGTCCGTGTGTGTCCTTGTGTGTCCTTGTGTGTCCTTGTGTGTCCTTGTGTGTCCTTATGTGTCCTTGTGTGTCCTTGTGTGTCCTTGTGTGTCCTTGTGTGTCCTTGCGTGTCCTTGTGTGTCCTTGTGTGTCCTTGTGTGTCCTTGTGTGTCCTTGTGTGTCCTTGTGTGTCCTTGTGTGTCCGTGTGTGTCCTTGTGTGTCCTTGTGTGTCCTTGTGTGTCCTTGTGTGTCCTTGTGTGTCCTTGTGTGTCCTTGTGTGTCCTTGTGTGTCCTTGTGTGTCCTCGTGTGTCCTCGTGTGTCCTTGTGTGTCCTTGTGTGTCCTTGTGTGTCCTTGTGTGTCCTTGTGTGTCCTTGTGTGTCCTTGTGTGTCCTTGTGTGTCCTTGTGTGTCCTTGTGTGTCCTTGTGTGTCCTTGTGTGTCCTTGTGTGTCCTTGTGTGTCCTTGTGTGTCCTTGTGTGTCCTTGTGTGTCCTTGTGTGTCCTTGTGTGTCCTTGTGTGTCCTTGTGTGTCCTTGTGTGTCCTTGTGTGTCCTTGTGTGTCCTCGTGTGTCCTTGTGTGTCCGTGTGTGTCCGTGTGTGTCCTTGTGTGTCCTTGTGTGTCCTTGTGTGTCCTTGTGTGTCCTCGTGTGTCCTTGTGTGTCCTTATGTGTCCTTGTGTGTCCTTGTGTGTCCTTGTGTGTCCTTATGTGTCCTTGTGTGTCCTTGTGTGTCCTTGTGTGTCCTTGTGTGTCCTTGTGTGTCCTTGTGTGTCCTTGTGTGTCCTTGTGTGTCCTTGTGTGTCCTTGTGTGTCCTTGTGTGTCCTTGTGTGTCCGTGTGTGTCCGTGTGTGTCCGTGTGTGTCCTTGTGTGTCCTTGTGTGTCCTTGTGTGTCCTCGTGTGTCCTTGTGTGTCCTTATGTGTCCTTGTGTGTCCTTGTGTGTCCTTGTGTGTCCTTATGTGTCCTTGTGTGTCCTTGTGTGTCCTTGTGTGTCCTTGTGTGTCCTCGTGTGTCCTTGTGTGTCCTTGTGTGTCCTTGTGTGTCCTTGTGTGTCCTTGTGTGTCCTTGTGTGTCCTTATGTGTCCTTGTGTGTCCTTGTGTGTCCTTGTGTGTCCTTGTGTGTCCGTGTGTGTCCGTGTGTGTCCGTGTGTGTCCGTGTGTGTTTTTGTCTGCCTGTGTGTGCCTGTGGGTCACGTGCTTCCCCATGCCTGCATGTCACAGATCACACTGGACGGATACTCGGCGCCGATCTCTGCGGGCAACTTTGCTCGCCTGGTGGGTGGCCGCCATCTGTCCTTGATGCCCGGCTGCCTGTTCACTTGACTAGAAAATCAAAGCAACCGGTGTGCAAGGCAACCCCTGCTAGGCGGCTGGCTTCCGCTTTTCTGGAAGCCTTTCAAAAATATGGACCGTAGGCGTGAGCGGGCTAGGGGTAGAAGCTGGGGATGCTCGCATAGCGCACTTGGACAGGTTATCTTCTCTGCCAAGGAAACTTTGATGCTGCTCTCTGCCATCGTGGGGTGGCCTGTCGGGCTGGACTGCCAACCTATGCCCTCTTTTCGCCCTTTGTGCAACCTTGTGATCCTTCTTATGCCTGGAAGCGCAAATTCTAACCCCTATCTGTTTAGGGGCTGCCTTATTGCAGTGGTAGCCTTCCTACCCGTGCATCTAAAATCGTACCCTACCTCAATGATCTTGAGCGCTTTCCGTCTTCCCGGACCCGCTTGCATCCTCCCCGCCCCCTTCAACGGACACATGTGCAAATTACATGAATAAGAAGCAGATGCCAATGGTGCTGTGTGTATCGTTAAGATTCTGTCTGAAGTCATGCTTTGTGGCAACTTTTTTGCACTCCTGCTGGCGACTACAGGCCTCCAAGGGCTTCTATGATGGGGTCAAGCTGCAAGTTTCGCCTGAGAACGTGCTTGCGGTGGGGCTGAGCAATCCAGAGGTCGAGGAGTTGCCGCTGGAGATTCAGCAGGCGGGTGAGTTCGAGCCGCGCTACCGTGTGCCCCTAGACCTGGACGAGGGCGAGTTCCCCATCATCCCGATGTCCATCTACGGCGCTGTCTGCCTGGCTCACGCACCCTCCAACCCAAGTGCGTCATCGTCGTCCGACTTCTTCATCTATTTATATGACAAGCGCAACTCAGGTCTTGGCGGCGTGGCATTTGATGAGGGCCAGTTTACGGTCATTGGCTACGTGACGTCGGGCAGTGAGATCCTGTCCCAATTGAAGTCGGGCGAGACGATCAAGAGCATGAAGCTGGTCTCTGGGGCGGAGCGGCTGTCAGGATAATGCCACAGGTTTCCCACATGTTTGTCTATAATACATGGCCCAAACACCCAGATGGATTAGAAGGGCTCCCTGTGGTGGGGGTGTTAAGTGATGCCTTTTAAGTACCCACTAGAACCTATTGGAGACCTGTGCCATGGCAGCGGTGACTGCATTCACGACTTGCCCACACGGATTCAATAAAGGGTTTTGCTACCAAAAGTACCTCACGAACTTATTCGAGCAGATATCTGCTGTAAGCCGCCCTGCAGGTGACACCCTAGCTTGCGCACGACCGCAGAACCATGGTGTTTTCTCATGGCAAGGAAAGCTCACCGGAGAACTTGGCTGATTCTGTACGTCTTGATATAGTGTGCATGAGCTGTGGGAGCTACGCTTGTCACGAGGTCAAATGGGTTCCTTGCAGGATCGAGCAGGTCTCCTGTCAATGAGATAACTTCTTGTATTTTGTTCATAGAGTGGCCCACCATACTCCCTTGGTTGTTCGGGCAGGCGTTGCATGCGTTGCCCCCCACAAATTCGCATGGTATATGTCACGTTAATTACAAATTTTAGTTGCAAACCTGTGCATGCGGCTCCCAGCTGGGGAGGGGACATATGCCAGAATGACTCAAATGATTTTATGTATCAATAAAATTGTGCATTTTCTAAATGTGTGCCAAGCAAGTTCAGTGTCAAAGAACCTCCAGCGGCTAGAATTATTAAGTGAGACAACTTTACTATATACCATTGCATGTCTATATCAATTACTATACACCATTGCACCTAGAGCAAGGGTAGCTTACATTCCCACCCTTGCAGGCAGTAGCCCAGAATGTATTAAAAGCCATATGCCCCTTCTCAGGGATATGTGCATGCTGCATGTACTCCCAACAGAGTTATGCTTCTAATCAATTAATTAATTAATTGCATGTCATAATTATATTAATTAATAGACACGTGATGATAGACATGTCATAATTAATCAATCATTAATTTGAGCCCCTAACTGCATGGCCCATTCTGGTGGCCCATTTGTCTACAAAAAGCTGTTGCATGAGCTAGAGACGATTGAGCAACTTTCGAGTTTCGGGGCCGATACTGTGTAGTGCGCTCAGCCAAGAAGGCAAAAGAAACAACCTTATTCACTAGAATGGAAGCCCACCTTTTATGGCAACGACCATGCCCAGCCAGTTCCCCTACCTGGTACGTGGCTTGGGTACTGGTACGAGCACAAAAATACAGGTGTTTTTTCCTTTTCTTTGTGTGCTGTACGGCCTTGCATTCTCAGCTCAGCAGGTTAGTCATCGATGAAATGAGCATAGCTCACCAAGTCCCCTAATTACGTGGGGATCCAAGGATATGGAGAGTTGATGATCCTACTTTTCATCCCAGATTGTTGCGGGCTCCCCTGAGACCTGTGCTCCATGACCTTTGAACACAGGCATGTGAATCCAGATGTTGGAAACTTGAAGTCGAGTAAGGACCCCAGTGATCTCATGAGGATCAATCCTGCCTAGTGGGGACTCATCAGTCCGAGTACATCATATCCTCTTCAAGCAGTTTGCACACGGGGAACACCTCCAGCTTTGGGCGCGCCTCGCGGATCCGTGGGTTGTCTGTGCAGGCGGGTGAGCATGAACAAGGGATATGGAGAGTTAGCAAGAGTAGACAGCATTACATGGCAACGAAGCCCATTTTGAGTGAGACAACGATTGTGAGTGATTCTGTCAGACAGTTTCCACCCCGTGACTATTCACTGATGGCATGTCAAGGAATGGGCGGATGAATGAATGTGAGCTTGGCTGCAGTCAAAAGCATGACAATAAGCTGGAAGTCTTGGCGTATAGTGGCTGTCAACTACAGTGTGTGCATAAAACACATCTGAGAATTATTCATGACATTGCACGGAGGGGTGCCGGACACCGGTCGCCAAGATCTCAACCAAAGCAGCACATGAAAAGCAAAACTACCGTCCCTTTTCCAAGATGTCAAGGGAATTCCCTGAGTAGAAATGTTAACCGAGGCCACCAACCAAGGCCATCTCTCACCACACATGGTATATATACTACAGCCATTCCCGCGTTAAGTTACGATCGCCGCCAAAATCTGGGCGCCGTAACTTAACGCGGGAACGTACGTAACTTAGCGCGGGTAGGTAACCTTAGCGGTAGAATTAGGCTATCAGCCCAACCCCTCCTCCTCTGACGGACTTCTACACGGCAATCGACAGCTCTCGTCAAGCCCAATCCAGATGCAGCATCGAAGTCGCCCGAAGTCCATTTTTCCGGCCAGATATTTACGGAAAGGTGGGCACTGAGGTTTACGCCGCCAAAATCTTGGCGTCGTAACTTAACGCGGGGACGTAACCTTAAAGCGGGAATGACTGTAAATGCAGCTCGGCCACTGGACAGGACTGGGCACAATGCTCATCAAGATGTAAGATGTGAGGGCTAATTCCATCCAATGGTGGCTAAAGTTAGCATGAATCCACATGCATGCAAGTACACCGCTTTGCGAGGGTGAACTTGGGGGGTTGGGGTCAGTTTGCCATGAAATACTACACACGCACATGCAAGGTTTAAGTCTCGAAGGCAGCACCCCTCCCTCTCCAGCGCGGGCAGGAAGGACATGGCCCCCGCGTCACCGATGCTGCACCCTGCAGGGTTGTGGCACGGGCGAGGCGTCACGAGGGATTCGTTGGTTCATTAATTTGAAGTACGCGACCGCAGCATGTTTCCCGCGACTGTGGCACAAGGGTTTAATGAATGTCGAGCATGCAGCGATAACTCCCAGGAATCGGCAGCCATGCCTAAATTTGATGTCCACAGATGAGCAGGGGATTGCCCAGGACATCTCAATAACCCTACAAATGAATCAATGGTATACTACCTAGCAGCAGTATACTACTATATAACCCAGCCTCCACAATACCATTCTGTGTTTACGATCATACCCCCCGAGAAGTGAAAACCTTTTCCTTGGCTGTCTCTGTCCATGATGATGACACGGCTCCTGCGGGATGCCCGTCGGTATCGCTGTCATCGGCTGCTCCCTTATGCTATCGCCTGTTCCTGTCCACAGACCGTCTCCAGGGAGCTGGCGGAGCACCATGGGACGCTCGTCAGCATGCGCATACAGCTAGCTGGGGTCCGCTTCCAATGGCATACCCAGGCACGCGTGCTCGTCGCCTCGAGTCCACCACCACATGCACGCGTGCTCCTCGCCTTGAGTCCACCACCAGGGTCTTCTACCCACCACAGGCACGTGTTTCATGGAACCACTCGACCTGCAACCTGCCCACCACATATGGTTTCATGGAACCGCTTCTGCAAGCCGAAACCGGGTATCCTCGCTCTGCGCGCGAAAGAATTAGGAGATAGCCACGGTGCTCACCTGCCAGGTCCAGGCTCGTGAGGGTGCCGTTGACCAGCAGCGCCGCGCTGAGCGCCGACGCGCCCTCGTCCGCGATCATCGTCTCTGCATGTGGAAACGGCGCGTACGCAGGCGGCATGGGTATACCCCCCGTGTGGCGCATGCATGCAAAAACCAACATGTTCAAACACCCACGATGGAACCAAACTCAAGGAATGCTGCCCGCGAGGTCGTTGATTCCGCATGTGGCACCGGCATGGAAAACAGATGATAAAACCAGCAACCGGAAAGCATTAAGGAATAGTGCATCCCAGGAGACAAACAAAAGAAGGTGAGGATACCTACCTGGGAGCAGATACGAAAAATCCCACCGGTAGTGCAAAGATTTCTGAAAATGCAAATCAATACACTGCGTGGTGTTAATAAACAAATTTCCTTTATTGCAAAGAATCCACTGTAATGCAAGAATTTCGTTGAGCATTGTAACTTTGATGGCAGGCAATCCTGCAGAAAGCAGCACTTCAAGTATAAAAAACGATTGCACGCGGATTGCACCACCATGGGGAAGCTGTGATCACAAACGGAACTACCAAAGCCGACATGCGGAGGACAAGCGAAAACAAGGACTCCATAAGAGATGGGAGTGCGCATGCAAGGGTGCAGGGGGCCCTTGGAAACTGTCTCAGCGGATCACACATCTCCATCATGTCGACTGCAGACCACACATCTCGCCCCGGGACCCTAGCAACTTAACCTTTTAACCGGGACCCTAGACATACCCACCGCATGGCGACTGGGACTCAGACATCTGACCCCCTCGCCCCTGCAAAGCCTAGGACAACCCACGCCCCGCATGGGATGGCTCGTTTGGCATGCAGGTACCTCAGCTGAGAGAGTAGTGTGG